>JADLZK010009856.1:0-16522 GCA_015847255.1 Hyparrhenia diplandra
GTGTTGTGTATGCCTCGATGATAGAGCCCTGCGGGTATGCACGCAGTTGGGGCGGATCTCGGTAAGAGAGGACATGAACCGCTGCGTCGATCCACATCTCATGCGAGTAGAGGCCTCGGTTCTTTCTCGATGCGACCATGTATCATGAGTAGCGGCATCATCTCGAAGAAAGAGCGAGAGAGAAGAGAGGGAGAGAGAGAGATATGTGAGGAGGGAGGGAGAGAGAGGGGAGAGAGAGCACAAAACCACATCTGCCAATTAGGATCTCAAAGAGAGGTGAGGACCATGCATAGGGAGAGAGGAGAGGGAGAGAGAGAGGGAGAAAGAGGGAGAGAGAGGGGAGAAAGAGGAGAAATACCTAAGCGGTGCCAAACTTCAATCAAACCAAGGGCAAAACCTTCACAAATGGTGCTTTTCTAGAGTTTTGAAGCTCAAAACCCTAGTAAAAATGACGAAATCCCGTGGGGAAGAAGAAGGTTGGGCCGTATTTATAGCCCGACTTTTCCGTGGGCGCATTGCAAATAAAAACCCATCGTTAATGGGGATTAACCCGTGGCCGGACATTGTACGTAAAAACCGTCACGGTTAATCTCATTAACTCGGACTTTAGAAGCCTACGCACGCTATCGACAACCGTGCGGGCAGTCACTGCCGCGTTTGCCAACTAATTTTTCCGTGGCGCGGTTCTAAATCCCGCCACGGAAAATAGAAAAACTAAACACCATGCAAGTTCAATTTGCAGAGAAGTGTATTAAGCAGACTATTCTGAAGCATCTGATCTTCATGTTTCCTAAGATGATGGAAAATTCTTCAGTGAAGCATGGGCAACAGCTCTGTATCAAAGGCGCAACTATAATTGTGAATGATGATATGCCACCACTCGAGCTGCTGAGGACAAGATGCCAGCGAAGTGAACTTGACGTTGCTTTCTGGTCACAAAAGGAGACACTGGTTGTTATGGCAATGCTCCTTTAGCCATTGCAGTTCTGGAATGCTACCATACATGCAGCAAGCTTCAGTTTTTACAATCTGATGATTGAAGACCCATGACGTGTTACGAGTATCCAAGGAATCTTTCATGTTGATCACAGCTTGAGGGCAAGCTGCTGCTTAAGCGGGAGGGAATGTCATGACCTGGGCCTTATGTTAATAGTAGTAGTAGTAGTGGGTCAGTATGGGCCTGCGAGCCTTTGCCGGTCGGCTTGGCCCATGTACGTGAACATATAAGTCCTGCTGGGTTGTCCTGGCGACGACATCGCTGAACTGAAAACTGATTTCGTTTCTTCTGTTCTTCGTTTCGTTCTTCTGAATACAAAAACTTCAGTTCCAAGTTATCTTCAATTCTTGCAATTATTGTTCTAGATCTTGCTATTCCAGTTAATTTTCGTCTACGCCTGATCTGTGGCGTGACAGGATGACACATGTGCATACGGGTGGAGAGGATCCTATTGCAGAACCCTTTGCAAGCCAAAGTTGGGGACGCGCGTCTTGACGCCGGCCAGGTTCCGGTAGTCGTTGATGGCAGGGTCGTAGACGAGGCGCATCTGTTCCAGGAAGCAGTGCACGTAGTCGTGGTTCGCCAGATCTGAAGCGTTGTGCACAGCTCGAGACCAGCCTTTTCCCCTTCATTGCGCACGTGCGTGGTGCCGACGGCCGGTATGCCTCGGTGAGCCGCGCCTCAGGTCGCTACAGCCGAGTCCAGGCACCAGCATGACAGGGTGAAGCTCCCTCGCTGATGACGCCATCCTCCTTAGGCCGGTGGTGGTTGGCCGAGAAGGGCTTCTGCAAGGCACGGGAGTAGTAGCAGGAGCAGCAGAGGCAGGAGACAGCGCAAGTAGAGTAGAGATGGCCATGGATGATTCAGCTTGAGTGCTAGGCGTCGCACTATCTTCCACTTCGAAGATAAACGTGAAAAACGCAGAGACAGTTTTTCGGCTCTGTCTGTAATTTCTGCTGGTTCACATGTTGCTGTCTTATATTTATGCCATTCGCTTTCTGACATTAATCATGTGTTCTTTCAAATTATTGTCCTTACTCTGTTCATAGTGTCTCGTAAATTGTCTTGCCAATAGAGTTTAATTAACTATCTTATTACTATTACTTTTTTAATAAAAGATAATAAATATCCGGTTTCTATATCCGAGAATGTACACAGCCAATCATTGCGTTCTTGGTAAAAAAATAAGCGAGTGTCTCTAACATGAGCGAACACTAAAGCAAATGATATAAATGCTTACTTATACATTTGATATTTTTAAGACAATCATCTCTAATTTGTTGCTCATCTTGAGAGGGTGTCCTTGGCTTGATCAAAAGAACCGCCTATTCCGACCCGAGAGAGCAGCCCATTCTACTAGGCGTATTCGAAATTGCGGAAGCTTGGTTTGATCAACTCGCTGAGGTATTGAAACAAGCTGGCAGCGCTTTACTCCAGAAATTATATTGAACCACGTAACTGGGAGGGTCTTTATTGTGAACCCTTTTGCCAATATATAAATAGGGAAGTGGTTCTCATCTTCTCAAGTCTAGTGTGAGAAGGGAGGAACTCCACACGGCGCTCGCTCGCCTCCCGGGGCGGGCGTGTATGGGAGCAGGGCGGAGGGCGCACGGGCTACATGCGGTGAATGGTCCGCGAGAACGGCTCCTCCGCGCTGCGGGTGTGCGGCCCTCCTTTGCAGTTTTAGTTTTGGTCTTTTGGTTTTGCAGAGTTCAAAACTAATACGAACAATAGAGTCTAACGGTTTGATCGCGGATCGTGTCACGAGGTCGATCTACCGGATTATATAAGCAAACCACGACCACGCTAAACGCATCCAACTCAAGCTTGGGGTTTTTGCCTCTTCTGTTGTGCTGCCGCTGCTGAAGTCTCAACCAATCGGTTCGTGCACCAGCGAATTCGGCGGCAGGTCTCCGAACCATCGTCTTTGCGATCTTGCACCGGGAGAAGGCGAATAAGGTTTTTGGGAACGCTCTTGTGCCATCAAGCCCCAAAATTCGATCACGGCTGCGTCTTCGGGAAGGACACGCGGAGGACAGATCCTCATCATTGTGTCTTTGTCGTCAACAACTTTGAGCTCTTCCACCACCGCGGTCGACGCATAAATAATTCGAGGACTCACCTCGCCTTCTCGGCAACCTGCATTACGTTGTCATCAGCGTCAACGGTGTATGTCCCAAGATCCAATCTTTTGTGTTAGTCATGTTCAATCTATCCAATCTATCTAGTGTGCTAGTTGTACTTACACTTATTTCTATGATCATGATATGTTATTTACTATTGAATCATGCTATGATCTATGATATGCTTTTATGCTAGCTGGTATGCTTCACATACTTTATCTAGTAGATACATTCATCATGATTTATATTATGGGATTAATGCGTGCCCTATTAATAACAATACAAAAATCATTTTAGGTGATACTTTTCCAGTACCTATGGCTAGTTTTGTTGATGCTGAGTGTGGAGAAGTTCTCTGAGTGAGCACTTTAAGAGGTGGTGCATGAGGTCCACGGATTTCCTTCACTTGCACTTTAGAAGTTTTACGGGTTAAAGATGATAGAAACACTGAGGGGTGATCTCTCGATGAAGATCGGAGTATTAGAATTCCAAAAGGCCAATGATATCTTTGTGGGAGTTGTGTGTAATGTGCTATCCAATCATCTCTATGATGTTGTGATGCACTATAGAGACGCTAAGTTTCAGGGATCATCTGAACACTACCTATGGTGCTTCAGTGCAGGAAAACAATCAAAACATCATGGAGAGTTCTCATATGACTATAAGATGGTTGCAAACAAATCTACAGTCCAACCAAGCTCTACATGAGATACGGCTTCTGGCTAGGGAGCTTGAACTCCTTGAGTATGTTATACCCGATGAAGTTGTGGCTTGTTTCATTATTGCAGTTACCTCCTCCAAGGAGGGAACAGCCACAAACCTCAAACATAAGAGAGTGAAAATATCAGTTAAAAACCTGATTCAATCTCTTGATGTTGAGGAGAAAGCTCGGGCTAAAGACAATTGAGAAGGGAACGGGGAAAGTAACACCCACTTTGTCGAGAAATTTGAAGGTAAGAAAAGGAAAGAAAAGAAGTCTTTCAATGCCAAAGATACTACTACCTTCAAGAACGAGAAGGAAGACAAGTCCAAGATGCCTTGTTTCATTTGTGGTGATCCCTGGTCATTTTTGTTAAGGTGTGTCCTAAGCGTGCGGACCGTAAAGAGAAGAAGGTCAACATCGTGACTGCATCCATCTTTGATGACGGGTATGGTAATCTTCCTACTGGCAATTTTCAGTATTTTCAATCACCTAGTTGGTGGCTTGATACAAAAGTGCTAATATTCACGTATATGTTGACATCTCTTTGTTTTCTTCTTACCAGGGCTCAAAGGTTCCTCCGTCCCGATGGGTAATAGGTCACAAAGCCTCGTGGTGTTGGCATGGTAGATCTGAAGTTTTGCCGGGGGATGATTGTGCAGCTGAAGAACATGCAAACATGTCCTACTATTCGCAAGAATCTGTTAGATTTCTCTTTTGTTAAGAGATGGTCTTAAGGTAGTGTTAGAGTCCAATAAAAAGTAGTTATGTATAAGCATGGGGAATTTATTGGTAAAGGCATTATGGGAGGCTTGTTCCGCTTAAGTTTATTAGATTTTTAGTAATAAGTTAGTCAATCATATTTATGGCACAATTGATGATAATTCGAGTGTTTGGCATTCTTGTTTATATCATGTGAATTTTGGTTTGATGTCACATTTATCTAGCTTACAAGCAATTTCGAGATTTCACCATTGCCAAAGGTTCTAAGTGTCATAGTTGTGTGAAATCTAAGGAAACCTCGAAAAGCCCTCACAAGGCGGGCGAGAGGAGAGACACTTTGGCACCTCTAGAACTCATACATTCTGATCTATGTGAGATGAATGGTGTGTTGACTAAAGGTGGAAAGAGATATTTCATGACGTTAATTGATGATGCTTCTAGATATTGCTATATTTTACTTGTTGAAACTAAAGATGAGGTATTAGACTACTTTAAAATCTTGAAGGTGAAGTTGAAAATCAACTAGAAAGAAAGATTAAACGATCTAAGGTCGATGTCGTGGTGGTGAATATTTTCCTATAACATTTGACGAGTTTTGTGCGGAACATGGTATTATTCTCTGAGAGTACCTCTATTCGCCCGAATCCAACGGGGTTGCCGAGAGAGGAAAATCGCATGCTAAGCGACTTGGTGAATGCCATGTTAGACACCTTCTTTGGTTTATCTAAGGCATGGTGGGGGAAGCTATATTGATCATGAGTCATGTCCTGAATAGAAATTCCACACGTAAATAAAGAGACAACACCATACGAGGTATGGGTTGAAGGAAACCATCACTTTCATACTTACGCACGTGGGCGAAAGTCAATGTTCCAATCAATAAGAAGCGTAAGCTTGGACCAAATATGGTAGATTGTGTCTTTTCTTGGATATGCTCACAATAGCATTGCCTATTGATTTTTAGTAGTAAAATCTAAAGTTTTTTGATATGCATGTTGATGATACTATCTTTGAATCTCGAGATGCTACATTTTTAGAATATATTCCTATGAAAGATATGCATAGCAATGCTAAATTTTCTACTTGAATTAGCTCATATTACTATACCTATCGAGTCTCCTATTGAGTCGTTTGACCAACCACATGAGGAGGATGTGGGATACTAGAAGGGTGTTTGAGGTGTTTATTTAATAATATGGTGGTTATTTAATAATATGTTTGTACACTTTGATTTTTAACATGATCCAATTTGGGGGACAAAAATCTTTGTTATCGTATATGTAATTTTGTGGCACTTGCTTTTTTTTTAATGGCTTCAAACAAAAAGAGAAGTGAGAAATTAATGAGAGATTTCAGTAATCTCTCTCACTAATCTATCACCTTTTATTTTTTTTGACAAAGAGATTTCATATTTAAGTTGGTTCACTCCATATGCAACTAGCAATGTGGTACTAAAAGAATTGCATCCCTCCTTTGCACTTCAATGATGGGCCTTTTTCTTTTTTAAAATTAAATATCTATGAAGTTAGATTTGTTTAAATTAAATTTCTATGAAGTTAGATTTTATTTAACTTAAATCCTAAAGCTCTTAATAAAAAGGTAACATGTAAAAGGTAGGCGGAAAACAAATCGCGTGTTAAATTTTCTAGAGGTGCCAAAATCTTCTCCTTTTAATCCCAGTTGTGTGAACCCGGGACTAAAAGAGTATTAGTCTCAGGTTGGTTTTCAATCAGATAAAAACCCTAGATCTATATATAGCACAGTGGCTACTTCCCCCAATCTTCCACCGCCACGGGTTGCTCTCGACCGTCATCACCGCGCCAACGCGCCGTCCATGCGGTCCTCGGGCACCCCGCCGTCGCGCCGTCTTGTGCCATCCTCCCGACATCTGCATGTTCTCGGGCAGTCCACGCGTGGCCAGCGTCGTCCCCATCGCCCGCCCCTCGCCGTCCCGCCATCCCCCGATCGGGCTGGGTCCCTCATCCCCCGCGTCCCCGCGTACCCTCGCCATTCAGCGCCGTCCGCCCGAAGGCTACGCTGCGCCCCGTCAGAATCTTCAGGCAACGCCGCGCTGCCGTCCTTGCCGATCCGCTGTCCCAGCCTGAGTCCCGAATCTCCCGGCCGCCGCCGCGTCCGTCATAGGTATGATATCTCTTTTATGGGCGTAGATTGCTCCATCTCCTTTTTACGAAGGCAAGTCAACCGACTTAGCCTATGCCCGATGTCTCCATTTCTCATCCAAGGGCTGACAATAGAACAAGTTTTTCCAACCCCAGAAGCAAAAGCACTATGGTTCAAGCTCCAGATACAGTTACCTTGCTTCGTTCAACAAACTGAGATACACTATTTGTGTTCATAATCATTTCAATCAAGATCAATGTTGTATAATTTTTTTTGAGAATTTGTTGTATAAATTCTTTTTGAAGGCTTTGCTGTTAGCAAAGATGTTGTGACTAAAATGATAATATGTTGTATAAATCCTATATGTTAGCAAAGGTGTTGTGACTAAAATGATAATGATGCATGGTTTACCTAATAAGCTAAGTAGCAATATTGATTTTTAGCACAATTTTTAGCTACATAAATTAAATTTAAATATTAATGATAAGGTAGGTGGTGTATCATATTGAACTTTATATATGAAAATAAAAACTAAATGAGTTTTTGTGGACCTCTTGAAATTCACTCGCTGAAGTTGCCCTCAATCCTTTTATTAGCTACTGTATTTATGTAATTTTTTATTAGCTGTTGTCCACTCTATTATTTGTCTTTTTCCACAAATAATTTCGAGCTGGGCAATACTTGGAGTCAAAACCATAGCTGGGCTTTCTTTATTTGGAGTGGAAAGTTGCTTTTATCAGCCATTGATGAGAAACTAAGGGCATTGGGCATGGGGTGTTAGCTGTGACTTACCATCAGCAAGTATGACAATCTCAACCGCTCTTATATGGTAGATCTCTGACACTCATATTGCTGGACACAATATCTTCAACCTCTTTGTGAAAAACATATGAATATGTGCCATTTGATGATGTCATTGATTGTCATGGGGGCAATACCATAACATTTATCATTCTCAAAAAGATTGATTTTGCATTTGTTAAAGTGGAATCATATGGGGCAACAAGTAAGCTTGCAATGTTAACTGTTGTAGTATTTGAATTTTGAATTTTGGCATGCTGCATTTGTGGGGTGTTTTGAGAACGGGGGTATCCCAAGCACCCGCAATAATATATAGGTTGTGCGCTCCCCGCTCCAGATGGCGTGTGCGAAGCCGGAAGAGGCAGGCGTTGTTGACGGTAACCAGCGACATATTTTTCCCGTCAACTTACCATAAAGGGAGTAAAATTAAACCCTTTTATACTCATATGCATTTACCACTAATAAATTCCCACTTGTAGTGCCTTGTATTTTATTTTCAGGATTTATAATAAAAGCAAGTGGAAAATCGATAAAAAGTAAACCTTCCGGAAGCGCATTATTGCAAAAATCAAGCCCGAGGAGCAAATCGACCCAAAACATCAAACCGGGCCAGGGCAAAGCCCACAATCCTTTCAAGGTGGCGAAAGACGACACCGCCAAGACCCGAAATGCCGAGAGCGGGGGCGGCGCAAGGCGCACCGGCGCGCCGCGCACCGAGGCGGTTTCGCCCAACCTGAAAAGCCGTCGATGGCACCTTCTAGCGGGGGATTCCGCCCTTGGCTGGTCGGTTTGCGCCTGAGAAGGAAGGTTTTCCGTTAGGTTTGGTGTATTTTAGCATTTAGGCCCCTCCTCCAAGTGTATAAGTAGACCCCTCTCTCCCCCTCTCTCTCAACACACACACACCATTTGAGGGTCCAACAAACCAAGCAATCTCTCTCTCTCTCCACCACCTCTCTACCTCTCTCTTCTTCTACTTCCTCTTTCTTCTTCTTCTTTCTTCTTCTTCTTTCTTGGTTTAGTACTTGGGTAGAAGAGCTACAAGGAGGGCTTGTCTCCTAGAAGAAAGTGCTTTGGTAATATATCTTCTCAATGGAGCATTCTTTCATTTACAAGTCCTATTTCTATGTTCTTGGCCTAACTTATGAACTAGAGTATAGTCTTGTTCATGTTCTTGTGTTGGTATATGAACTAGCATATAGTTTACATATCATAATCTTGACATGTTTCATTACATTTCTTCATCGATCATCCATATGCCTAATTTGATTAGGGTGGGATATCGGTTTTGTTGTTCCTTCCGGGTTTGCTCTTGTTCTAGTCCGTCCATTCGACGAGTGGGGATCTGGGGGGACAAGAGTAGTAACTCTAATATGCCGGGGCATGGTGCGGGTATTATGACACCTGCGGATATGAGGGCATGCCACGGTTGAGGGGGAAGCGGCTTGATCGTGACAAGCCTTGACCGCCCCTTGAAATCCCCCCACGTTAGTATGTTCTGAGAGGGAGTTCGTAAATGCTTCCTATCGGGTCCGATATGGTATCCGCGGATCCCCTAGGGGTTATCCTAGACCTAACCCTGACTAAATCAGTTTGCATATGATCCTAACTATTTGTATGGCCATGACTAGATACATTAGAATTCATCCATTAGGTTATTCATTTATTCTTTATCTATTTTTCTTTATCCTTTTGCGTTGGTGGGATTCTTAAGGTGTGCTCTACACTATCCATGAACCGCTATTGCTTACCCCTGTTATGAACATTTTGGCAAGCAAACACATGTTCCTCTATTCCTCGTGATGCCATGCTAATTTATTAATCACATGCCTTCCTTTTGGGAAAAATATAAATAACGATAACCTGAATATTTCCGTGTGAAATGCTACAACGATAGATCCGCGGCGCTTTGCGGATGAAATATCTATGACGACAAGATCTATCCCGTTGACGCTTCATTTCTGATCACCGATATGGTGGTTCACTTGGGAATGTCAGCATGATTCACGCTTTTATCGGGATGGGTTTTTATACCTGCTTTCCTTTGATTACGTTAAGAAATGCCAACAAGCATTTTCTGGCGCCGTTGCCGGGAAGGCATTGTGAATAAAAAAATAATAAATAGGCTGGCTATGAATATGAACTGTGTGCGTGGATGCCATTTGCTCATACAGGCTAATCTTTTATGTTTTCTCCTGTTGTGGATGAAAACAGGATAGTGTATGTCTGGTTTTCTCCTGCCGAAAAACTTCACCTCAGATCCAGAGGCACTCCTAAGGAAGAACCGGTCTCGTACCGCTTCTTCTTCGGCCGAACCCCCGACAGAGGAAAACCGACATCCCTCGCACCAACCGCAACTCACGCTATGGCCCTGAGTCGCCGCGCGATTTCTCAACTCCCGCTGTCACCAACGTGCCCACTCGGGCCGACGGTGAATGTGGCGGATAAAAAAACTTCGAAGCCAGACTGGGCTGATCACCATGGTGCAGGCTAGTCCATTCCCGTGGACTGCCCAGTGAGGGACGCAAACGCTCATCTCCAACACTTCCCTCGAGCTATGCGACACCATCGTCATCAAAGATGTCGCAGCGAGACGCCATCAGCTCCGCCTGCTTTCCCTTCTCCCTCGTGGGGAAGGCGAAACAGCTGGTTCTACAAGGACAAGGAAGTCGTCGAGACGTGGGCCCAAGTGCTCGCGGCGTTTCCTCGCCAAATTCTTCCCCATGGGCAAAACCAATGCCCCGAGGGGGAGAATCGCCAACTTCCAGCAAAAACTCAATGGAACCCATTCCGAGGCGTGGGAGAGGCTGCAGGGAGTACATTCTAGCATGCCCGCACCACGGGATGGAGAGCCGGGCCGGTGCTCCGTAACTTCTACAATGGTCTAACGGCCATATCTAAGGGGCACCTCGACGCCGCCGCGGTGGCGCATTTCTATCGCTCTCACTGTCGATCCGGTGCAAACTCTGGATCGACAAGATGGTGGCAAATCGGAAGGGGGCGTGGGACAGAGAGCCTACAAAAAAAACACAAAAAAGGCATGCATACCGTGAAGGAGGCGGATATGCTTGCACAAAAATGAACCTTTTCCTTCGAAGAGGCTGGAGTGGCGCAGCACAGTCGCTACTACCCAGCCGTGCCCAGATCTACGCCACGGACACTCACATGACCTGTGAGGCGTGTGGTGAGGTTGGCCACTCGGGGGATAATTGCCCCCAACCCGTGAAGAAGCTGCCTTCATCAACGAACGCGGGCACGCCGCCAACCGCAGCAGGGGGTTGAACAAACCCAGATCCAGGCCACCATTCAAAGGTAACCAGGGTACAACTCCAACTACAACCCTGATCAGCCATCATTGAAAGACCTGGTACTGGGCCAGGCGAAAATTAACGAAAATCTCACCAAAAAGATGAGCCACCAAGACAAGATCTTGGAGGGCGGAATAACAAGCTTCGAAGGGTTGGTCGTCAGAATTAAAGAACCAACGAGCTTCAACAAGATGATAGAAACACAGCTGGCCCAGATTGCTCAAGTGCGCTAATCGACTCACAGGAAGGATCCCAGGGCAACCCTGAGGTCCCACACGGCCGGTTAACATGATATCTCCGGAGGCTCGACCAACCCAACAGCCGAAAGAAGATCCCCGTGAGCTGCGCCATTTATCGCCAAGCAAGAAGGGCGACCACTGGACGACCGATCATCGGTACCGCCGCATTGGCCTTCACAACCGCTAATGCATTTTTGTGACCGGGGGCCAGTATCAACGATGTCCAAGGTCACCTTCAACAAAATCCATGGAGGGACACCGACTCGCCCCCTCCAAAATGGCGGGATCAATCAACAAGGCGCCGGAGGGGATCTTTGGAAGACATGCTGGTCAAAAATCAAGATGAAAGTACATCCCTAAGCACTTTTGTGGTCCTAGACATGGGCCAGAAAGAGGATGTGTCTCCCTCCCAGGGAGGCCATTCCTCTATACGGCTAAAGCTGACATAAGTCAGGGGAAAGGGCTTCATCGTCTTCCACACGTAGACAAGGCGGTAAAGTGCCCATTCATTGGGTACAAGCAACAACACACCCGCGCAATCTACATCATCGAGACCGGTGTGGAATGTTGAAGGGTCCGACCGAAACCTCTCGGAGCGCACACTTACCGCCAGCGGGAAGTGGGAGAGTCGCATGTGCCGGACTATAAATAACCCCCGCATATCCAAAAGAAAAAAAATAAAAAAAAGTTTTTCATAAATAAAATAAACTCTTTTATGAAAAATTAAAGAAAAATATTTTATACATAAAAAGTATAAACAAAAATATTTTTAAAATAATTTTCTATTCAAAATAAATTTATATTTGAAAATTTTTGGAGAAATTCAAAAAGGGGAAAACGGTCAAACCGGGATGAGCAAACAACGGCCACCGAACTTCGCGGACCGTTGAGCACGCCCGCCAAAACTGAGAGCACAGCTGGGAGGTGGTGGTGTGCAAGACCCTGTTGCGCTGAACAGAGACCCGCCAACGCCCGCCCGGGGCCCGCTTCGCCAACGGCTCCTAGCCAGCTGTGTGGAGCGGCCCTCGGCCGCTGGCTCGGCTATAAATAGCCCCGAAAGCACCTGGGTGAGAGCACACACCCCTCATTTTCACTCTCTCTCACTCTCACACTCTCTCCCACTTGTTCTACACTCTATTTTTCTCCACCAAAAAAACATTGTGCCAAGCAAGTTCACGGGTGTGAAAGTTTATACTTTCATCTAACCCTTGCACACCCGAGGTCTCGCTCAATCGTTTCTTTGCAGTGGCCATGAAGAAAGCCGGGAAGATCTTCAGCCGGGTTGAGGCGGTCATCAAGACACGACTCACGGCATACAAGCACAAGCACCGCCCTCGACTTCGACGACCTTGAAGGATCTCCCATGCAAGAAGGCGCACCCGTCCGGGGAGGCTCAAAGCTCTCCCCGACGATCGGCTGGCACCGGCAGCGCCCCGTACCTCGACATCCGTGGGGACGGGAGATGCAAGCATATCTCCTACTCAAGGATCGTGTGTTCCCGCACACGCCCGAATCGACCGCGCGACTCCTCGAGCAATCGGGTATGGATGAATTTCCATCCTTTGGAGAGCAGTCGGGTGGCGGGGATATTCCACCTCGAGGGAGGAAGGGTTTCTCGCCCCCGACATTGGTCGATTTCTATGCACACACTAGTAGAGGACCAGCTAGGAATTTCTTTCCGTCTGGTTTGACACACCTTATCATGTTACGTGGGCGGACCTAGCTAGCTCTTTGTGGGGTTTCAATATAGATGTGCAATGAACATAGATCTTTGCTCTCCCCGGCTTTGTTAGACATCACTTTTGGGAGGAAATATCAGGTGCTCATGAGACCGAACTTTTAAACTCTCGCCACTCACAGATCCAGCACCCATCACTTAGATTTATCCACCGCTGGATCTGTTACTTTGTTTCCTAGACACGGGTTAGATGGGTGAATTGAATTGAATTAAAAATTACTACATCTTTGTTGTCCACAAGGTGTTGGTAGTTCCAGTGGTAGAGAGAGAGAGGAATCTTTTGCATATCACAAAAGTCGCTGTTCCTGTCACCTGCACATTCTTATCACACGCCTTCGCTTCTGATCGGGAGCTTTGGAAAATCGCCAGATAGAGTACATTTCACACCCAGGAGTATTGGACCATTGCGCAGCCTTGTGCGGGCACTTGGTTAAGATTTTCCGTGAGTTTTTCTTTTTGGTCATCTTTTTCCCCGCTATGCAACTATAGTTCGGTTACCTAACCCGGACTTACAGTTGTATAAATGCCGGGTACTAAATATTTGAGCTCGAGATCGTTGATAGCTTGCGCAGGAAAAGACACCCCAGCTCTTCACGCAGTATTGAGATCAAAACTAAATATATAGGAGGCTCCGGATCCTCCCATGGCCCTCATCACTCCCATGGGCCACTCCCACTTCACTCTACGCCAATCGGGTGTTCCAGGCAGCATGGCCTCACCCCCATGGGGACCCCAGGGTAATACCCCGGTATGATCCTAGGTGGGCCGCCGCCCGCAGACACCGGCACCATCCGAAAGTGGCCCTGAAGGAGATACGTAGCCGGAGGGCCAACAGATTTGACTTTTACCCATGACAAACCGACGAGAAAGTGCCCCCACGGGGCCCAGCCTTCCGCAGCCACCACAGGGGTGGAGGCTATCGGGATCCAGCTGCAGCACCTGACGCCCCAAGAGACACAAGAAACATTGAGCACACGCCACCCCTATGTGCAAAACACCAGACAGTGGCAAGCAGAACTGGAGCGCCAGAAATGCTAGAGAGATGGACCCAATTGAGTCCAACATGGTTACCGAATAACGCGAGGAAGCATTACCTTGAGGTACCAAGGTTTTGATCCTGATCTTTAGGCCTCCAGATAGCTGGGGGAGGACCTTAATGTGTATCACCGTATTGCATATTTAATTCAATCAAAATTTTATCTTATTTTAGCATGTTTACATTTCGCAAATCTTGCATCGAAAAAAAAACTAAAACTAAAAAAAAAATCCAAAAAATAGAATAAGTAGCTCTTTTCGGTGCCTTAATGCTTTATATATATGAGCTATAAAAAAATGTTTAGTCTTAGTCCCTTGTTGAAATGATGAATAGTTGCTCTGTTTTATGCTTTGCATGTGCCTAGTTTATAATTCAAGATCTCTAAAGTTTGAATTTAGTGGCTAATTCTAAAAAAAATTCATCCTGAAAAAACCCGATTCATGTGGGTTGCATATGTTCTATCTAGTCTAAGTTGTTGCCAAATACCTATGGTACAAATAGATTTGTTATGACTTCTGCCAAAAAGAAAAAAAACTTTGACATCCGAATCTATACTTTGAAAAAGAGAAATGTGTTGGGCTATGCTAAAAAAAAATGAAAATGAGATGAAAAAATGGACAAGTGTCCGAGGGCGAGTAGAGCCCACATCTCTAAAAAAAAAAGAGAAAGAGAAAAGAAAAAGAGAGGAAATAAAAGACAAAGTCTAGGGCGAGCAGAGCCCACCTCTCCAAAAAAAAAAATATAGCAATAAAGCCCATGCTTTTAAAAGAAATAAAGAATTATTATCTAAATAAAAATCCCTGATAAAAAGTTGATCAAAAAGGATGAATGATAAGCACCTCTTGTTATAACCGCTCTATATCGGCAACCCGCCTCAAGCAAGGCTTTGAGAAAAGCCGAAAGCCCCGCTTACGATGAAAGGTAATAAAGGGTGGGAAAAAAGATGTGCCATTTTATTCAAACTCTAGTAGGAAATCTTATTATAACCCTGGCACTTGTAAAACGTAATCGGCATAGTAGCAACTCCGACAACAAACAAGTACTTTTATATCTTTTGCTCCTGAGGACGCCAAGAAAGGGTAAGCTTGGGGAGTTTGTTGAGTTGCAAACCAACGACATATTTTTCCCGTCAACTTACTACCATAAAAGGAGTAAAATTAAACCCTTTATACCTCATATGCATTTACCACTAATAAATTCCACTTGTAGTGCCTTATATTTTTATTTTTTGCGATTTATAATAAAAGCAAGTGGAAAATCGACCAAAAGTACGCCCTTCCCGGAAAGCGCATTATTGCAAAAATCCAAGCCCGAGAGCAAATCGACCCAAAAACATCAAATCTGGGCCGAGCAAAGCCCGCCCACAACTTTTCGTAGGCGAAAGACGACACCCCGCCAAGACCCGGGCCAGCCGAGCCTGGGGGTGCGCTACGACCACTGGTGCGGCCGCACCCTCCCCGAGGCGGTTTCTCGCCCACCTGGGGAGGCGGTTCGTGCACCTTCCAAACGGGGATTCCCGCCCTTAGTTGGTCGGTTTTGCGCACGTAAGGAAGGTTTTCCGTGTCGGTTTTGGTGTATTTTTAGCATTTAGGCCCCTCTTCCAAGTGTAAGTAGTCTCCCCCTCTCCTCTCTCAACACACACCACTTGGAGTCCAAAGAAAAACCAGCAATCTCTCTCTCTACCACCTCTACCTCTCTTCTTCTTCTCCTTTCTTTCTTCTTTCTTTCTTTTCTTGGTTAGTACTCTGAGTAGAAGAGCTACAAGGGAGGGCTTGTCTTCTAGAAGAAAGTGCTTTGGTAATATATTCAATGGAGCATTCTTCTATTTACAAGTCCTATTTCTATGTTCTTGCCTAACTTATGAACTAGAGTATAGTCTTGTTCATGTTCTTGTGTTGGTATATGAACTAGCATATAGTTTTACATATCATAATCTTGACATGTTCATATTACATTTCTTCATCGATCATCATATGCCTAACTTGATAGAGAGGAGGGATATCGGTTCGTTGTTCCTTCTGGGTTTGCCTTGTTCTAGTCCGTCCATTCGACGAGTGGGGATCCTGGGGGACAAGAGTAGTGTTTTAATATGGGCATGGTGCCCGGTATAACGACACCTGCGGATATGAGGGCATGCCACTGGGGTAGGCGCTTGATCGCGATGTGCTTCCTGACCGCCCCTTGAAAATCCCCCCATCACGTTCGTGACATGTTAGGGAGGAGTTCGTGAAATGCTTCCTATCGGGCCGTGATGGTATCCAGGGAGTCTCCCCGTTAATCCTAGACCCAACCCCGACTAAATCAGTTTGCATATGATCCTAACTATTCATTTGTATGGCCATGACTAGATACATTAGAATTACCCATTAGGTTATTCATTTATTCTTTTATCTATTTTTCTTTATCCTTTGCTGGTGGATTCTAAGTGTGTGTGTCACACTATCCATGAACCCGCTATTTTACCCCGTTATGAAAATTTTGGCTAAGCAAACACATGTTCTTCTATTCGTATGCCATGCTAATTTATTAACGCCATGCCTGCCTTTGGGAAAATATAAATAACGATACTCAATATTTCCGGTGAAATGCTACAACGAGGATCCGCGGCGCTATGATGAAATTATCTATGACTCTACAAGATTCATCCCTGGTGACGCCTTCATTTAGACAATGGCTGCCATGGTGGTTCACTTGGGAATGTCAGGGCGCATTTCGACGCTTTTATCGGGATGGGTTTTA
>JADLZK010009857.1:0-175207 GCA_015847255.1 Hyparrhenia diplandra
CTTTGACCGTGATTTGAGACTGAAACTGAAGATTTGTTGAACTGAAACTGACTAACTACATTCTGAACTGAAGATTTGAGATGTCCAAATATGAGGCATCGACCCACTACGTGACCATGTTAAACACAAGCCAGCAACAACAAAGGAGATAAGATCATGAAAGGCATTATACAAACTAATACTTGAGCCTTCTAAATTCAATTCAATGGTGTTTCAGTCTTGTGCTATGTTACCACAATCCTGTGCTCTGTTACCACTTGTACCCTAAATCCCTTCTCACATGCAGTTTTTTAATTATTATTTTAAAAGATGGCCTTATCATTCGACAAGTTTATTATCATTTCATATCATAAAAAATGTTCCGTCTGGACACTCATGTTTTGCGTGCAAAAATCAGTTTACCATATTTCAAAAGTGAAATAGTACACAATATTTACACATCTGCATAAAACCCGCTCCCGCATCCATATTGTCCTCAAATTATTTAAGCCAACCAAAAGCAGTCTACTAGCCTCCAATTCATGAATCATTTTACAAACAACTGACTGCTTTCAAGATCCAACATGACCATGTGTTACTGTACAAATAAATCTGCAATGCAATCTGACTGAGCAGAATGAGAATGTACAGCCCTGGAGAAAACTGCTAAAGGGAATATTCACGAGAACCAACATTGCAACCATCCGTGCATCACCTATGACTTTTTAACTACAGGACCGGTAGTCACAACTCCGTTCACAAATGTGGTAGTACTGAAGAGCGCAGGTGGGACATTGCTGAAATGTTTTGCCACATTTTTCTTTCCTTAGTGGCCTAGACCTCTTCTCTGTCGAGATTGCTCTTGACGATGTTGAACTTGCACAATGGGCATGTAGCATTTATGTGAAGCCACTTGTCTATGCAACTGCAGTGAAAATGGTGGTTGCAAGGGAGTTCACGCAGCTCCACACCATCCTCATACGGGCATAGGCAGATACAGCACTCCTGCAATGGGATGATCAAATTGAGTCTGATAGAATAGCATTCTCTGACTAGTAATAACAGTGTGAGACTGAGACTGCATGGTAACTCAAATGTATGTGACTAACAGTATGGCGTATTTACTCATTATAAGCAAGTAGCAAAAAAAAAAAAAAAAATCAACATAAATTCCTTCCATTCCAATTTATAGGCCGTTTTGGCTTTTTTAGATGCACAACTTTTACAATGTAACTAGAGTCGACGATTATGATCCGCCTAGGCGTGACTAGTCGCTCGGTGAGGGGGTTCCGCCTCGCCTATGGGGGTAGGCGGGCTGAGGTCGCCGGCAGGGGAGAAGCAGCTTCAGGCGGCGTCAGATGGTGGGCGCGGGCGTTTGCGGCACGGACTGGGAGAGAGATGCGGGAGAGGGAGAGGGTGAGGAACCAGTGGCTGCGGTGCAGACAGGAGGCGGCCATGCAGGCGAGAGAGAGATGCGGGGAGAGGGGGAGGAACTCGCGGCGGCAGCGAGTGAAGAGAGATGCAAGGACAGAGACATGCAGGAGAGCTGTAATGTGGGACAGTGGGCCTTAAATGGCAAACCCAAAAAGGCATATAATTTGGGACGGAGGGTGGTGTAAACTATATGGCAAATCCAAAATATATGAGGTGGTGTAAATTAATTTCTCATAGATGTAGTTTGCCCTTTAAACTTAAAGTTGAATTTAAAGTCTAAAACTAAACCATTGGCATCAATGTATCAACTTTGTTTTACAATTAATTTGGATTCAACATGCAGATATGAAACTTCTCAGATAAGATAGAAGAATTCTCCAATTACTCAAATTCTTTCCTTTGAACTCTAAATCTTAAGTTCCAAAAGACTTTCAACCTGTAGCTTCAAATTTTAAAAGACAAAGGTAAATGCATTAGTCATTTCTAAAAACTAGATCAGATGTTTATCCATAAAGCTCCCTAGTTTCAAAGGTGCATATAACAAATCCAAAGAGAAAGATGGCGAGATGCTGAAACCCTTCTACACTAACAGAAATCCAAGATAAATATTTCGACACAGAATGGAGAGCTTTTATGCACATAGAGACACCTAAAATCACACTTCAGAACCATGGGGTGTTTAGAACTGCCTATGGCTACAAGAAGGTAGCGACAAGACATGTCACATAGAGGCAGAGGCAACAACAAGAAGGTAGTGACATCTGACATGTCCCATAGAGGCAGAGGCACACATCCCATAGAACTGAGGAAGGGAAAGAAAAACTGAACAAATCGACATTCTACAGAATCTTAACATACTACTCCCTCAGTTTCACTATTTTGTAGGCCTTGGGAGAAAATGTTCTACCATGTTTGTCCATGGTATGAAGGGTGCAATTATTGCAATATTTCTACTTCACACCCTGATTCAATGCTCTAAGACTAAAGAAATGGTTACATCATGATATAATATGGGTAGAGATGGTTATTTCATGTTCCTGTTACTAGTAATTCCTTGATTTCTGCACATGGTCTGTTGTGGACAAATATACTGAAACAGAGGGAGTAATGTTTCTCCATGTAAAGACAACTGGAACTATGGAAGTAATGCGGCAAAAGAAGGAAACAGTTTCCAAACTAAAACTCCTCCAATGTCCATGCAAGCTAACCTTTTGCAAATCTAGGGAATATCCTATATAATTTCAAAATTCTGAAATGCCTGACCCAGTGTAGGAAATGGTAACTATTCTACAAATAATAGACTTTAGACCTCAAATACAATGTAAAAATTAACATGGTGTAAACAGTTTGAAATTATCCTAAAATCCCACAATTATTCAAATATAAAATGGGATTTTTCATTTTAAACATTTAGCGGCAATCATAAATATCGACAGAAGGAAATGATAACAAAATGATGTCATTAAAACTTTGCAAAATAAACTTGAAAAACTTACCGCATCCTCAGCTGAAAGAATATGTTCGACAGGAGGATTGGTACCACACTCTGTCATCACTCCACCCACAGGTGCTGCAATGCCGGCAGCTAGCTTGTCTGCATCACTCATTGTCCGAAATTTGAATTTGGAAAGGTTGTTTATGTCATCTTCAGATGCTCCCTCCTGCTGAAATTAAAACAAGTAGATAGTCTCAGCAAAAACACAGTGTTTCATTTGTTGTGTCAGGGGCAGAGAAGAAAATTGTTTCCGTCATGTCAACAACCATCTTAAGCATGAACAATTCAAACAATAATGGCTAATAAGTAGTTGTGGTAGTGTAAATGGATAAAGCTACAGAGAAAAAAGTTTAGACAATGATGATTACTAGTTCACTGCGCATCAGCATAGGAGAGATCAATGATCCCAGGCAAACCTTCGGTTATAATTACTTGCACATACTACTATCTTTGTGGCATGGGTGGCAAAGGGCAGCAAACAGAAGTGTTCATATAATCCAAACAGGGCATTAGCCATTGCATTTGACAGGAAAAATGGAGGAACTGCATTTAGAAGACCATGGTGGTCACAGGACATACCTGATCAGTCACAGCATATAAGATAGCAATAATGCAGGGAAGGCAGCAACAAACAGCGATTCCAATCACACAAGCCAAGGCAACACAGAAGACCACAAAGAAAAACATCAAATGCCAGAAAGACAATTGACAGCCTGTAAACAGAAGAAAAGGAAGATAGACATTTCAGAGAACAGCATTGATGAACTTAAAAAAGACCACTCAGATTTTTTTGTTATTCACACATCAAAGTTACAATTACAACAGACATACCAATAAAGCTGGGGAGCATCATGTGATAAAGCTTGACCGCCTGCAGACACCCAATAGAACCCAACAATCCACCATATGAAGGAAAACATCGTGTTTGCAGACTCCAAGTGCTTCACAACACTACATGGAAACAGATAAATAATAACTTAATAAGTATGATGAAACAAACAAGTAATCTTAAGGACTTCAGTATTGAAATGTTTCCCAGTGTGATTCAGGTAAAAAACGTAGGAAAGACATGTAAAGGCTTTGTACAAAAGCACCAAAAAGCTAATAATAGACAAGTCCATCAAATCAATGCAAGATTTTCATTGGGGGTCATTTCTATGTAAGATATTGGTCCATATTAAATTACATCCGACAGCAACTACTCGGTTCTCAGGCAAAAACTCTTGTTTTCAGTTTTTATACTTCATTGTTAAAAATGAGAATTTCGTTACTTATTGCTTTCGCTTGTTCTAGAAGGATTGCAATCACGTGTTATATTAGCATGCAAGTGAACCACAATGAAATATTCAAAACACATTTATGGAAATTACAAGGAATACGTTCAATAGAAGCATCTTGGTCAAAACTGGTTATTGAAAACTTGAAATAGCAGTTACGGAATTGGGAGAGGCCTGTTTAGGTAGTGGGGATTCAGATCCAAAATATAAAAAGATTGTCAGAGAAATCCCCTCAAGCACACCCTAAACAATTTCCTGGTTCCAAAGCAAGTCTGCAGTGTATAAAGTCAAGCATCCTATCATCAATTACTTTAAGTTTTCTGTAAGAATGCAACCTTAACCGAAACAACATAATTAGGGACGCTGACAATCAACCTTCCACCATCCCCTTATGCACATTTTTTAAGTAAAGGACATCAGAAGTTGTCCAATAGTAATAGAACTGCCATATATTATAGAAAAAGAAAAGGGGCTCAAATAAAGGGGAAAAGGAAGAGTCCCTGCAAAAAGGTGCATAACTCCCATCTAGTACACAACTCAGAGGAGAAGGGCTTCAAAGACCAACAACAAAGAGCACGAGGTAGCTACTTACAATAAAAAGCATGAGCACAGAAATGGTCAACACATCACAACATAAGGAGGCCTGGAGGGAGAACGGAACTTTGACCAGATCACGATGGCAATAAGATGTGACACCAGAAGGAAGTATTGGTAGCTCGACAGTGCTGGATTCAAGCAGAGGCTCACCTGAGCTTGAAATCCTCATCACCCGCTCCCTCCCGGTCCGCGTCTGGCCTGCGCCGACGCCTGTACTCGACGGTGACGCAGAGGATGTGGAGGAGGCACTGGAGCACGTATCCCGCGATCCAGACGCGGAGCGGCACGGCGGGGGCTCTCCCCGTGGACGCGGCGAGGACGGCCGCGGCGACGGCGACGAAGGCGAGGTTCCAGAGCATGTCGAGCACGACGACGGGCTTGGAGTAGGCCCAGTCGGTCTGGCGCTCCTCGAGGTGCTCGGCGGCCGTCTCCCGCACCGCCACGGAGGGCTCCCTCATCATGCGCCGGCTCCCCGTGCGGCGGATGAACCGCGCCGCGCCGCGGAGGCTCGTGAGCCGCCCTAGCGGGCCGCCGCCGCCGGCGGATGCCGGGGAGGTCGGCGAGGAGATGAGGGGCGTGGACGGGGAAGCTGGGTCCCCGCCGGAGGAGCGGCGCGGAGAGGTCAACGCCATGGCGGGAGCTACCAATCAGCCAACCCTAGCACTGTTTTCTTTTCCCCCATCTTCTTCTCCCTCGCGATTTCGGCTGTGATGAGTTCGCAGCGTTTGCTTTGCTCGTGAGTTCCGTAGGCAGTTGGGGAGGGTTCAGCGTCGGCGAGGACGTGGATGGATGGATGGATGGCCCTTCCAGCTTTCGAACGCCGCTATGTCACGTTCAGGTCATCGTCTGATCGAGAGTTTGGGATCGAGTAATCTGTTGCATGCCCCACCGCAATTATTATTTTTAACATACTTTTTTGTACATCGGTTTTTTAAACATACTTGAACACCTCCGCGGGCCTTCAAGAATCAAACCTGTAGCGTTGTTTGTCACATGTAGGTCCATAAACTTCAATGTCAGCAAAAAGGACCAAATCCATTTCAAATTATATTCGTTACCCTAAGCTGGTTGACCACTCAGCTTATTTAAAATTTGTGCCATATATTTTTTGTTGTTGTGGTATGCTTTACTAATAAAAATTCTCTAAAAAACTTAATTTGACTATATTTGTAATTAAAAAACTGTAATTAAAAAAATCAAACGAACTATAATTTGCACATGCCTAGCATGGGGCTCCCATGTACTAAGAAATACATTTTAAAAATTTATAAGGCTATGTGGCACACTATTATAAGTTTGAAAGCCTTTGAAGAATTTAACTCTTTTTTAATATATCTTCCTATTAAACAATACATGTCGACCTTATTTTCATAAAGTGATTTTGCTGTGATTTTCAGTATTTAAAATGGTCCATGGATTGAGTGTCTGACTAACCTTCCACGAATGTTACTTGCTACTTACCCTAGCCCCCTTATCACAAGCACATTGGATTGCCGAGATAAAGCATGAACAAAAATATATCTTTAAGGGACCGAGCCGTAGCTCTGTCTGTGAGCTCTCAGGTGCGGAGGCCACTGATCACGACTCTCAAGCTCAAGCCTTATTCGACTCATGATTTTCCATCGGGATCTTTCTCCAAAATAAATTTCTAGATCCTACCCTGTACTCGTGGAGCCACAATAAGAGCCCATGGGAGTCAATATCCAGAAGGATGGTGTGCACGCTTTAGGGTATGTGCGTGTAAGAGTGTGTGAGTGATTTTGAGTTTGCGTTCAAATACTATCGTACCTTAGTGGTCTATGTTAAAAAAAAAAGAGAATCATACATAAGCTCACACGTGTTGCACACATAAAGCATGAACAAATGTTTCAAAGCTCAAAAATTCATACAAAAATACATGTTTCAGCTAACAAATAAGATCTCACAGTCAATCTCTCATACGAAATAATCAATCTTTAGCAACGTGGCTCAAAATAAAACTTTTTTGGTTAAATTAGCTTCCGCATCCGGCTCCCAGTGTGACTGAGGTAGTGAGGCAGTAAATAAAACTATGTGTGTATGTTGTTGTAAAATAATAATACTTAATGTTGGTGAATCTTAAGATCCGTGCTAGCACAAATTTCAAAGTAGAGGGAAAAGAGAAAATATGGAGTAGAGGGATACCTCTCCATCTCCATCTATAAGCTTGCTTCCCCATTGTAAAGATAGACCAATGGAGAATGACCGCTAGCTCGGTTAGCAGAGATGTTGTCTGGTGTGCACGCCTGCCCACTAGTGTTCCAATCCTAAATTCAGCGGTGTGCACGCTGCCCACCAATGTTCCAATTCTAGATTCGGCATTGGTGCTCTCACCGGGATTTATTTCTATAAATAACTTTCCGATGCATTCTCTCAACGTGTGGAGCCACAAAAAGAGACAACGATGCACCTCGTCATTTACGGAGGCTTGACGTCTCCGGTGATCTCTTCGAGGACACGTCTTTGTATGCGTATAGTTGTAGGTTCGGTTATATACAAGAGGTGTGAGTGTGGTGTGTGTGGTGTAGGTGTGTGTTTGTATGCGAATAAAGGACAAATTTTCTAACATATGCTCTTCATTTGGTTCTTGTTGCAAATTGCCAAATACGATTACTGAAACATGAAATGCTATCGCCTAATTTATGATTTTTTAGACTCGTTGGTTCATTGGTTAATAGGGTCTCTCTTAGGTTTATATATTTCTCTTCTAGTTTATCTATTTTCATTTCGAATCTATGATGGCTTTGCATATTTAATGTCTAGAATGCACACATTGTTGTGTTGTCTTTTGTTCTTGGAAATCGGGGCTTGCCTTGCCAATATACATGCCATTTGCAATGGCGGCGAGCTCGAGCGAGCTGGGGTGGGCGGTGGTACGGATGTGGCGTGTGCTAGGCGGCGGCGAACGCCGGAATGGCGGCGATGGCGCCGGGCGGGCGTTGCCGCTTGGCCGGCAAGCCTTGGATGGGCGGCGAGGGGAGGAGTGGAGGGCGGCTAGGGTTAGGGGCGAGCGTGGGCACGCTATTTAAGGTAGGCCAAGACGGCGGGGATGTTGTATGTTGTGCGGCATCACGAGCAAACGGCCGCCACGCCGACGTCGGCGCGAAGCCGGGAAGGAGAGAGGGCCCTATCGGCCCCGACATGGCCGATAGGGGGTCCCTCTCAAACCCGACCTTGCTACTATTTTGACCTGTACCTCGAGATCCGTGCAAAATTTGAAAGATTTTGTATATGAAAGTTGCTCAGGAATTTCATAAGCTACAAAACTCTCCACATGAACTTTTTTCAAATTCGGCATTGTTTGACAAGTATGGACCAAAAACCGAGAAGGTGGAAAAAGACTTAATAGAAATTCATTTTGAAATCAACTCTAAGTTTGTCCAAACTGTTGTGACCAAAATGAGGCTTTTCCAAACATTTTCACAAAGAGCAAGCTTAACATTTTTGATCCTCATAAAAGTACTACACTTTAACTGAAAAGCACTTTATAATGCACTTTTTGAAGAGTTTTCAAAATCACTTTCAAAGCTCAAATGACTCAAGGGAAAATTTGTAAATCATTTTCAAGTAAAGCGATCCACACAAACATGGTTCCAAATCATGTCATAAATATAACTAACCATAGTTAATGGTCAGACAGGCACCAAGCAAACATTTCATAACAAACATGACATAACAAGGCATAACAAACATAGAAAGCAATTATAAAACATCTCATGAAATAAATTAAAAATGCATGCATGCTAATGATGTTTATGGTATGCAATGCACATGATTATGCAGGGTTAACACCTAGGGTGTTAGAGAACAAAACTTTAAGAAGTTCATAAAAAGTGAGCCATTGGTACTACTCCAAATGAGTTAAAGAAAATATGAGCTCTATACTAGTAAGGTATAAGTGTACACCACTCTTAGACATGGTACCTTGTGCATGGAGGTTACACACAATTTAGATTGTGTCACCTTTGTGATACAAGCATGTTATGATTGGCTGAGGAGTTACTTGGTCCATGATGTAGCATATGAGTTAAACCAGATGTCAAAGGGAAATTTTATATGCCAACCGCGAGCAATCGAAGGTGTGGATTAGCAACGTACAAGTAAAATATTTTTGCATTCATCCGCATATACAGATCGGATGTACATTGCACATGTTATCAACAAGGGAAAGAACTGAATACAAGGAAACAAAGGGTTAGATGGAAAGCAGTTGATGAAGAAACACGAGAACAAGACTATACTTATTATAGCTACAAGTACAAGCACAAGTCTAAATCAATCTTGGTTGGTAATCCTAGAGGCTTAATCATAGGACTAGGTAAGTTAAGGAAATCTATAAAATCCATAATAGATAGTGGTAGTAATCTAGATTTAGAAACATTAGGAATTTTTATCGTTTGTGAAAACTTAGTTCCAATTGGTTTTTAATCAACTATGCAAATCTCTAGTGTGTCCTGGCGACATGATGATTCCCGGGAGGAAGACAATGAATGGTCTACTCGAAGCTAGAGTCACTTGAGTCAACATAATGAGATATGTTGACTGTGTTCATCAAGGTACCAAAAATTACGAATACCGAGGAACAAACATGATATTCCCGACATGGATTCCATTGAAAATATATGCATATTGTGTGAGAATTTTGCAGACGGATGATTATAATAAAGGCTTGTTTCATCTCAAAAGACCGACGAGATCCTAACGTCTAGGAAGATAAAGGGCAATCAAAGGTGTGGATTAGCAACGCACAGTAAAATGTTTTTGCATTCTTTCGCATATACAGATCAAATGTACATTGCACATGTTATCAACAAGGTAAAGAATCGAATACAAGGAAACAACCGGGTTAGATGGAGAGGACACTACTATACTTATAGCTACAAGTACAAGCACAAGTCTAAATCAACCTTGGTTGGTAATCCTAGAGGCTTAATCATAGGACTGGCTAATCTAGAATTAGAACTATTGAGTAGCTATCCTAGGTGGAGATGACGATCTCTAACTTATCTACTTGATCTTCAATTAACTTCTCCTTTTCTCTCTAATAATTCTCTCAGCCCTAGGGGTAGAGGCGGACTTATATAGGAGGCATGGACGCACTACAGCCCTCGGATCAAACCAACCCTAACCAATGGTGGAGATGCAATCCTTAAGGCGATGGAGAACCAACATATGAATAGAGACGCAAATGGGTGGGGCCTGTCAAAACCATGCACTATTCACAGACATTTCATTAGTTTTTAATCTTAATGAAGCACGTGCCCAATCAAGCTTGTGAAAAAAATAAAATGTTATGCTTATCTACTTTATAAATTTGCTTAAAATGTGAATTGTAGATTGTGTAGCGATTGCAAGGACTCCTCCAATTCAACATAGTTTGGTAAGCAAAAACAAAGCATGTGACCCAAGTCAACCCAGTTTGGTAAGCAAAAACAAAACCCCGTGACCATGCAACATTTCTCTAGTTTCAACCGGCCGATGAAGTTCAAGAAAAGTTCATGTCTAAGTTATGGGTTACTACCGCATCGAATATTTTATTCATTTATCACATTTGCGGAGAGAGAAGGTGGGGAAAATGACTCTTCTACCCTTGTCTTCAACCTTTGGCTATTCACTATTTTTGTTAAAACAAAACGCCGACGCCGAAGATCTCTAGTTTGGTTTTGGATAATTAGTGACACCTAAGGACTAATCTCTCGATGCTAAGTGTTTGACTAGATTGGAGATTGGTCGTGTCAAGCTTGGAGCATGGTGATCATGGAGGATGGATCGAGGTGATCCAAAAGATGATCAAGCGTCCAATTTGATGAAGTTTGTAGGTCATTTGGCTCAAGGCAAAGGTATAACCATAGGGCCTTTTTGATTTTACACTCAAGACACCATAGAGGGTGTGAGTGATTTTAGGATCGATAAGCCGTACTATAAAGAGGGAAACTTATCGTACATATCGGTCCTCAAAGTGCCTTTAGGTTCAAAAATTCATATGCATGCATTCTAACCTAAAGAGCTAACTCCAAGACTTGACAAAAATGGTTTTGAAAATGCTAACGCTTGGGTGTCGGGGTGTTCTTCGACGTGTTGGTAACAAGAATCAAGTGACGGAAGTCGGTTTTGGAGCAAAGGCGAAGGAACGACAACACAATGACAGATTTTTGTAGCTCGAGGCGACCACTGCACCCGTGACCGAACCCGCGACCGGAAGCACGCAAATCGACCGGGACGGTTGGCCGACGCTTCCGATCGAATTTACAGAGAGCATGTTTTTGGGGTCTCGGCCGATGATCGACCGGACGCACCCACCGGAACCACCGACCGGACGCATGCGATGGGTGTCACCGTGGGCCAGCGGCTTATGCGGTGTGATGACCCAGGATCGCGATCGACCCATCGACCGGACTCACCGGTGAGAGTCCGGCGCGTCCGGCCGCCGCAGAGCCGTGTTTTGCCCCCCAACGTTTGGATTTCATGATGGGGCTATATATACATGCTTGGCCGGCCATGGCTCACTCTCTTGGTCATTTGAATCATTCCTAACATCCTAGAGCTGAGCAACAACTCTCCCTCTCTCATTCTTGCTTGTGAGCTTCATTCTTGAGAGAAGAGGTGATCCAAGTGCATTTGCATCGAGTTCTTGCATCTAGAGGCACTTGGGGATGGTTGTGAGTGGTGGGTTTCTGTTTCTCTTGGAGACACCGCTCTTAGCCGCCTTGGTGATTTGGTGGAGGCGTTGGCAAGAGAAGGTGATTGTTCTTGGCCACCTCCGGTGATTTGTGAGAGGATCACACACTCCTCGTCGGGAAGACAAAGTGCAAGGAATACATTGCTCGTGTCTTGGGTACCTCACTTGTGAGTGGTGGCTTGGAGCTAGCAAGTGCACCGCCTAGCTCAAGAACCATCCTTGTGTTGGTCGGTACAACCGGAGACTAGCTTGTCGGTGTACAAGTGAACTCCGGGTCAACACATCAACGTGTCTTTGTCTCGGTGATTGGATTACCATCCTATTGTGATTGATTGTTCATCTTCTTCCCTGATTGGTTCATTGCCTCTACACGTTGGTATAACAAGCTTCTCACTCTTGCATTACTTTCCTAGCTTAATTTGTGTAGAGCTAAAGACTTGCACAGTAGTTGTTTCTTTAAATAGCAAAGGATCATATTTAGGATTGTTCACTAGATAGAGTAGTGACATAGCCTTTGTGTGACTTAGAGACCATAGCAATATTTAGTCTTGTCACTAGAAGGCTTGCAAGACCACTAGAGCTAGTGCAAACCGCTTTATCGCCATTTGTTTTACTAACCGGTTTGTTTAATTGAGATTGTAGAAAATTTTTATAGGCTATTCACCCCCTCTGGCCCATCAGGGACCTTTAGACGCCTTCTCACCGTCAACGCTGATCCTCAACTCCATGGCCATGGAAGCCATGGGGGATCTTCTGCTGGTCATGTGGTAGATGGAAGGGGCCTGGCTGGGGCTCTCTGGCTAGCGGTCTGTAGTGAGCAATGGTGGAGCAGCAGCGCTAGGTTCGCGGGCTCCATGGCAAGATGGCATCGGGGTCGGGCTGGCAGCCGTGCGTGCTGCATTCGAGGGCGGAAGGACCTCAATCGGGGTGGGGGTGGGGAGCAGTAGCCGGCCGGTCTTAGATGGTGCATGACCACGTGGGGGTCCTCTCGGGGCTGCATGGCAGGGATAGTGCCATGGTCAGGCTAGTGGCAGCATGTGCAGCGGGCGAGGGTGGGTGGACCTCGGCAGGAGGGGGAGCAACAGTCAGTCGGCCTACTGAGGGCAACACACAGTTGGCCGGTCTAGACTGTACATAGACGTGTGGGCTCCTTGGAGGCTGTTTAGATGCCATGCAAGGCCAAAAAAAAATGGGCCTGCTACCTACTTTTTGGCCTGCCACCTTGTATGCAAACTAAACGACACCCAAAAAAAATTGGCCTCCTTCTGCCCACGAGAATTCACCGTTCTAGCCCAGTAACATTGACACATTTACCCTCTCCGGCCAGTAATTTTGCAGGAACAACTAGAGAATGAGACCACAGGGGTAGAATTGTAATTTTGCAAGAACTGACACCTGTTGGGCCACCCGTGCATGGAAAGTGAACACTACAAAAATAATTTGGCCTCTGTGCACTGTTTAGTGGCCCACCATCCTAAATTGGCAGCGTGTGCAGCGGGAGAGGGCGGGAAGACCTCGGCCGAAGGGGGGAGCAGCGGTTGGCCGACCTATTGAGGGCAGCACACAGCCTGTGATAGATTTGACAAATGAATAGATTATTGATGACATAGAGAGGATTGGGGTGAACTTTGTGGAAACGGAATTCATTGGAATGGGACGAATTTGCCGGCGAGATGGCGGCATTGTCGCTCAATCTGAGACTGGCAGTTATGGCATAGAATCAGGAGCAGCCAGAGCATGAAAATTATGCACTTTACGACCAAGAGGATGAAACGTTAAGCCATCAACCACACTTGTGTGTACAAGCCATCAACTACACTTGTGTGTACAGTAGATTGAGGGACCTGGTTTAGATCTTCTGGCTCTTGGTTTTTCCGGTCTCGCCCCATCATCAGAGGATTCCATGGTTGATTGTGCATCCGTGACTACAAATCCCTATCCAAAGAGAAATGACTAATCTTCGACACATTAGAGCATCTCTAGGAGCTCTTGTATATTCAATGAGTTAGCTAAAAAAAGAGAAATTTCATTAAAACTCAGATCCAACAGACTCTTTATTTTGCTCAGCTCTACACTTGTGTGTACAGTAGATTGAGGGACCTGATTTAGATCTTCTGGCTCTTGGTTTTTCCGGTCTCGCCCCATCATCGAGAGGATTCCATGGTTGATTGTGCATCCGTGACTGCAAATCCCTATCCAAAGAGAAACGACTAATCTTCGACACATTAGAGCATCTCCAAGAGCTCTTGTATATTCAATGAGTTAGCTAAAAAAAGAGAAACTTCGTTAAAATTCAGATCCAACAGACTCTTTATTTTGCTTAGCTAGGTACCCCGTTTTCTATTTCCTCCCCATCATTGGCCAAATATAGAAGACCTGTCCCACAACTCATCTCTCCCATGTTAGATTTAGGGAAGCTATTAGATTTCATCATTATTCTGCTAGCTATTTTATTTTACATAATAGCTAAATTAGGATTGCTAAATTAGGATTTTTAGCTACTCATGGATACAAGATCTCCAAGCTCTTGGAGATGCTCTTAGTAATCATCATCACTTAGCTAATTTGGAATGAGAGGAACTGCAGGGTTTTCAGAGGTGTCCTTCGATAAGACTAACTCAGGAAATCAAAGATGACTAGCTAGGTACAGCTCCCTTCGTGCACAATCCAAATGCTGTACGCCTGTACCTAGCTGCTTGACCGATCACTGTACGACATTCATAAAACAATGGTGCTAGAGGATAACTAGATTTTTGAACAACTTAATGAATCATGATAGAACGAGAAGTCATATATAATGTATAATGTGAGCAGTTAAAATATGTAGTCGCCAAGTCGGTGCATCTTGATTTCCAGGTATAGTAGACATCAGCACACTTATGTGGAAAATAGATACTCGCTACGAGGATTTCTAAGCGTGTAGTACGCTTACTGCAGAACACTTTGAAAGAGCTCTACAATGTAAGGCCCTGTTTTGATCCAAAAGAGACAATTATTAGCATATAAGTATTATTTATAGGGATCCAAACTAACAGGGCCTAAGCCCTTAAAAAAAGCGCAAATCTCCAATGCCTTACCAACAATTTAAGTCAAACTGGGCTAAAGTAAACAAGCTGCACTCGATGAATGGTGGTTCTACGGTGGCCAAGTATAGTACCATAAGCGCTAGCGCTTCACTTCTGTTATTGTAATTTTTTAGAATCACTCATCTGTCAAATCGAAATTGAAAAAATTAACAATTCTACAGTTTGGCCTCCTCGGTACTCACTTTCCCCTCCTTGGTGAAGAAGATGTGTATATGTCCATGCATACTTCATTTTCTCTACTTCCATGTTCCATCCATGGTTTCTATCAAAAGTAAATCCTTTTAACTTGTGGGCACAATATTTTAGAAGTGTTCTCTACTATTACTGACAAAAATTATTTAGCATTTGTAGAGCTAAAAAAGTATCAGAGAAACACAACAGAAAGTTTCTGACCTTAAATTTTATAAGCATAACAAGATAGCGATCTTCCATTCTTCCTTTACAAATCAAAAAAAAAAAAAATAGCACATACATGGGGGTGGGGGTGATTTCATATGGAACAGATACAGATATATTCTATTTCAAGTTACATACACACAATACCAACTCTGGTCGTGTAGACATAAGAAATTGTCCATATAAAACTTGGGCTTATAGGCTTGCCACGGGCATGATGTAAAAGGTGGCTCGAGATGTATAGCAGAGCTTTTTGGTGTCCTTAAGTCTGAAATCGATTGTGGTAACCACGACTGATCTGCCCTTCCTAAGTATCTGCGCTTCAACATCCACTTCAGACTGCATGAAGAAAAATAATGGGCATAAGGATTGAATACATGCTTGAAATCAGACATGATAAAATATTTGACAGTGATGGCAAAACTCGAATGTCTTTATATCTTTATTCCTATTGTTCACTAGTTTGCGTTACAATTAGAAGTACTATGTTAGAGATTTGGCATCAGCAAAGAGTCATAGAGCCAGGATTCCTCAGAATTAATTTCTAATGATTGAAAAGAAAATATGCCATATGCCCAAATTCAGTGAGGAGCATAGCAATATTAGTACAAAGGAGAGAGTACAGACAATAAATTACGGCACAAGTGAAAAAATGAGTTCCATCGCTCCCTTCCTAAGTTTACTGAATTGGCAAAAATGACAGAAGTACTATTGGCAGCAGCAATGTCAATAGGATTCGTTACGATAAGGTTGTCTTAGAAGATGAGAATGAGATAACTTAGCATTTTGATTTCATTTTGCTCCTACTATCATGTGAATGGACTCAAAACTGAAATTGATTGATTATGTGAGTTAAATGTAAGCTACTGATGTCACACTAACATGGGGCATCACCGCATGTATCAAGTGGACGAGCATGTAATTATAAAACTGGTTCTGTTAGATTTATTCCAAATCAAAAGCATAATTTGAGCTATATGACATGCCACTCTCTTCAGGGCCCACTTTATCATAATCAAATTTCCCAACAAGGACACAACATAGGAAAAAGTCTACATCACCCCCTTAACTATGGGTGGTAGACTACATAACCCCAACCCTATGAACGGTCTATATCACCCCTTGAACTTTTCGAAACCGGTCAAATTACCCCCTAAAGCAGTTTTTGAAAAATCGTAGTAAATCATAGAAAAATCGTAAAATGGAAAATCCAATTGTATTAGACTCGAATGAGTAGATCTACACAATGAACATATAATATGGTATGCTTTAGTTCATTTTTTTGCTGCAGCTTCAGATTTATGTTTTTATTCGTAGCTGTAAAAAAAATGTACTAAAACATACCATATTATATGTTCATTGTGTAGGACTACTCATTTAGAGTCTAACACAATTGGATTTTTCATTTTACGATTTTTTCTATGATTTATTATGATTTTTCAAAACTGCTTTACTTTTTAATTTGACCGCTTTTGAAAAGTTCTCAAAGTGATATAAACTCGTTTTAACTGAGGGGTTATATAGTCTACCTCCTATAGTTAAGGGGTGATGTAGACTTTTTCCTTACAACGCACATTACTAGTGAATGACCGAAAAAGTTACCAATGACAATCTCAAGGTTCTAATCTCTGTTTTTTTTTCCTCAGATTAGATATAAATGACAATCTCAAGTGTTTAGTTTGTGAAAGTTCAAATCAAAATTATTAAACCCTTGGACCTTCTAAGGATTATAACCGTCTTATATGATGTAGGACAAAATCTATCTTAGAACCTCTGTTCCAAAATCTATGACAACGGTAGAATAGATGCAATCAAACTACAATAACTTTTCGCTCTGATATCATTTGTAGATATAAAATTTCCAAACTGGCAGTATGCTCTTTTATAAGCACTTGAATACCGATTTCATTTATGCCCATCATATCAATCTTATTATACCATTTGCGGCCTCCAGTATGTCATGCATTCTGCATCTAATGCTTTGCAGTATAGCATTTTTAAGCTCCCATACTCTCTTTTTAAGTGTGCATCTATGAAACCTTCAGCGGTTACAATCACCAGGTTTAACACTATTTAGACATATTTGCTACCAGTAAACCAGATATTGGCAGGCCTGATATATTTCACATTTATCGTTCTACAAGGTTGACCTCAAACATAGAGGTTCTACTATATCCCACTCAATCAAATCCATCCCCATCCTGGCAAAGTTGCAATGTTCATTTAACGACTCTCATTTACAAACAGTTATTTACATGTAAAACTAACTGCCTTGTCAGGTTAGGGAGCTTTGGGGGTTGCAGTCTGAACTCTGCGTCAATTGTAGACTGAAACTGGTTCTGATTGATTTTCTTTATCCTCTGCTACAAATTCTTCGACCTATTCAGCTGGTGGTTTCAAAAACAATATATCATGGCTGATAAGTTCAAGCGAATTAATCATAACCAATTAAAAATCCCCAAAATTATCCAGACATTTTAAATCGCTGCAAAAAAATTGCCCCAAGAGTACATAAGAATGTGAGATTCGAGTATATTCCAATCAAATTGGATGCTGGATGGAGGCCAAGATTATTTGAAAAAGCAATACGTATCAGGTGCAGAAGAGTTTAATGAGAAGATCACATCGCATCGCGCTGCAGCGAGGTACGCGGTGCTAAGCTCGCCGAGGAACATCTCCCGATCCCCAGCGGCTACCCGCGCGCACGCCATCCCGACGGCCTCGGCCACGGCCGCCACCACGCCGCCGTGGAGCGTGTTGTACGGGTTCTGCAGGGAACAGTCCATGCAAGGGAACTAGGTAGGTGAGGAGCAGAGAGACAGAGGGAGAGAGTTCAACGGGGAGCTCAATAGTAGCAATTGGTGCTCACGGTCACGGCGTGTGAGACGGTGATGGTGCAGGAGACCCGCGGGGTCGGGGAGGTGGAGACGGCAACCGAGGAGAGGATGGCGCGGACGAGCGCGGAGTAGGCGTCCGGCTGCTCGGCCGATGCCGGGAGGCGCGCGTCGGCGCCTAGGAAGCGGAAGAATGCCAGCATCACCGCCCGGCACTCCGCCGGCGAAAGCTTATGCCCCGGCTCTCCGTCCGCCATCTCCTCCTCCGCCTGCGTAGTCTGCTTTGCTGCTCCGGGAGTCCGGCGCCGTGGGGGTGCGAGTTCGGAATGAGATTGCGGCGGGAAGGCATGTACCGGCCGGACGCCGGAGTAACGCGTGACAACTGACAACTGCTGTTGGTAGGTGGCCGTGTGTGTGCTCCCTGAAAATATCGTGTGGGGAAGAAGACCGAGCGCAGAGGAAGGCCAGGTGGGTGGAGCAGGCCGAGGATGGGCCTGGCCCATTTACTGTTCAGGAGTTTATTTATCTTTTTATTTTTAACTAAAATCTCTTTTTTAAAGTTAATTGCTTGGTATTCAAATGAATTTGAATCCGGCACAAATTTGGATGTGGAGAAGTAAAAGTTTCAGAAGAGTAGTAGAAGGACATAGGAACCTTATTGTAAACTAAGTTTTCATAATTTTCATATGTAGCAGTCGTGTCACTTAGTATTAGTTATGTTTTTTTTTAAGATAATGGTCTGTACTTATTAGTTGCATATACTCGATAAACTATGAGTTGCGATTTTGAACGGCAAAGAGTTCCAAAGACCCTTAAAAATATCAAAGAGATGTCCCCAAGCCAGTTTCTTCTATTTGAGAGGTATTGGTAATAAATTTGAAAAATTTGGTCTGACAGATATTATCCCCTGATGGCCTGACCCCATCCCTTCTTGCAATCTTGAATTCCTGATGCCTGTTTCCCAGTCCGGAACAATATAGAGACACAACGTCCACCACGATCACCTCAGATGTCAAGAGATGCTTGGCGAGTGGTACAACCTCATTTCTTGCAGAATCATTATAAAGCACGTATTCTAGCAGTACAACTTTGCTCTCATCATCTTTCTCTGATCCTGGATTAACCCATTACTACTGCAAATTTCCTGCCCCACAATTCCCAATCCCCGCATCATCAAGGACTTTGAGCTTTCTCAGCTAATGCAAGAAAATTGCCTCAAAGCACATAGAAATTTGTGGCAACCGACTCGATCAATCGAAACTACTGTGTTATATTGGGAGAAATAAATGAATCTGAGTATATCAGGGTGCTCAGGATCGGGACGGGACACTCACGTTGACTCGCGCGGCGGCGAGGTACGCGGTGCTGAGCTCGCCGAGGAACATCTCCTTATCCCCAGCTGCGGCGCGCGCGCACGCCATCCCGAGGGCCTCAGCCACGGCCGCCACCGCGCCGCCGTGGAGCGTGTTGTACTGGTTCTGCAGTCACCGCGCCGGCCGGACCGCCGGAGGTAATTGGGAGCTAGCCAGAAAGAAAGGGGAAGGATAGATGGAGATCGAGAGTGATACTGTTCTATCCAACGGGAGGGAGGCTAGCAGGCAGGCGCTCACCGTGACGGCAGGGGAGATGGTGATGGTGCAGGAGACGCGCGAGGAGGTGACGGCGATGGAGGAGACGACGGCGCGGACGAGCGAGGAGAAGGCGTCGGGCCGCTCGGCCGAGACCGGGAGGGGCACGTCCACGCCCAGGCCTTGGAAGAACCGCAGCGTCCTCTCTCGCGACTCTGCCGGCGAAAGCCGCTGCGGATTCACCGGCGGTGGCAGCGGCATCTCTTTCGCAAATCACAAGCCCGTTTACGTTTGCTTCTGCTCTTCTCCGTCGTGGATGGCGGCAGCGGCCTGGGAGCGCGGATGTGGCGGCGGCGGCCCAACGCGCACCTCTCTGACTCGGGTTGGGGTGAGATCAGTTGCGCAGGCACCTCTCTGACTCGGCATTGAATATTTCACAGAAAAAAAGAAACAAACGTAACCACTCTCTCCGTCCATAAATAAGTGGATGAAAAAACTTCTAACCATTTGTATCATTTAAATTTTATAAAAATAATAAAATAAAAAAATATTAAAAATATCTCTAATAATAAATTGGGTCATAAAATAATATTTATTATTATTTTTGAATAAGACAATAATCAAACAAGAATGGTGGAAGTCAAAGAAATACACTTATTTCTTGACGGAAGGAGTAAATCTAGGGCTCAAATGTTTACCCGATCTATCCAATTCTTAGGCTAGAAAAAAAAAAGAATCACAATAATAGCATGAACAAAGATGAAAAGAAATAATTCCACATAGTATAAATAAATGCTATTGGAAATCAATTTAGAGGAAAATCAGACAAGAAAGCACTAATCACATTTAAAAGCTAATTAGAGAATGTATCGTGGGGACCAACTAGATATTTGGTTGGCAATAATAAAGGAAACAAAAAAATGAAAAATAAAGAAATATTAATTATTAACTATATAAGATGAAAATTTAAGTATAAACAACATTATTAGCTAGCTAAATTAATTAAGTAGGTGTATTATTGGGGCATAGAATTGTTGGGGATGTCACCCCCTTCTTTTTGCCACTGCAAAGTCTCAAAACCACATTTGTTTTTATCTTATAATGCGATTCTCCTACTTCGTCATTATTACATATAAGGCAAGAAAGATGGCAACAAAGACCATCTTCTCAATCCATTTGAGCTGTTCCATAACCCCGTCAGCCCCTGACTTCCACTTGGAGCTGGAGCTGCTGATGCCACAGGCTGTAAAGCCACTGGAGGTGCCACTGCTTGTATAGGAAAGGGAACAACAGGAGGTGCCACCGCCGCTGGAAGTGCAGGAGTGACATCCATCTCATCCTTCCACCGATAGAACTGACAACCACCAACCTAGAAGCCAAACCGAGAATTATTAACTCCAAACAACACTACAATTAGGAACAAAGAAAAACAATGACCAATGAAGAGAAATCCAAACCGAGAAGTATGGACACTTGTGGAAGACACACTCCTTGTTCTTTCCTGTCATCAAGGTAAATCGATTGGCAAGCACCCTATAGTTGGAGCAAAAAACACGCTTACTAAGGCGCATCTTGTAGGTGTTGCTTCCAGCTTCAGACATTGAACTAGGGAGGGAGGGAATGGTGAGAGAAGTGAATGATAAGAGAAGGGTGTTGCCTATTATATAGGGGTGCCACCCAGGGAGGTTTGGCGCCATCGGCCAACAAAATTGGTGCCAAAAGCGCTCCAGAATCACAATAATTCACACCATTAGCGCTGGGATAGAGAGAATATGGTGTTGGGATAGGACGAGGGAGGGCAAAAAGTATTTTTGCACCCACATTTCACACCGTTAGCGCTGCAAAGAGAGAGAATGGTGTGGGCGAAAAAATGTTCTCAGATCAGGGATCAAAGCGATAAATTAAACTTTTCAGTGGTCTGGACAAGATTGGCATCTTTTTTAATGGCTCACACATAAAAAGCCTCTTGAATTTTCAGATCAGAGAAAAAGAAACAAAAATAACTAAACTCTAGGCTCAAATGTTTACCCGATCTATCTAATTCTTAGGCTAGAAAAAAAAATCACGACATTAACATGAACAAAGAAAAAAAGAAGAGTCATTCTACATAGTATAAATAAATGTTATTGAGAATCAATTAAGAGGAAAAGCAAACGAGTTTAAAAGCTAATTAGAGAATGTATCGTGGGGACAAACTAGATTTTTGGTTGGCAATAATAAAGGAAACAAAAAGTATGGAGAAAATAAAGAAATATTAATTCTTAACTATATAAGATGAAAATTTAAGGATAAACAACATTATTAGCTAGCTAATTAGAGCATTAAATATTAATTAAGTAGGTGTATTATGGGGCATAGAATTGTTGGGGTAAAAAGAAAATATTAATTCTTAACTATATAAGATGCAAATTTAAGTATAAACAACATTATTAGCTAGCTAATTAGAGCATTAAGTATTAATTAAGTAGGTGTATTATGGGGCATAGAATTGTTGGTGGTAAAAAGAAAATATTAACTCTTCTTAATTCTTATAACTATATAAGATGCAAAATTAAGTATAAACAGCATTATTAGCTAGCTAATTAGAGCATTAAATATTAATTTAGTCGGTGTATTATGGGGCATAGAATTGTTGGGGGGTGTCAGTAACACCCCCGGTGTTATTTTCACTAAAACATGACATGTCATCATGATCATTGCAAAAGCATGCATGTTTAGCCCACCATGTGTTGTATTGAACTAAAATAAGTTTATTTTATGTTTGGTGTCGTTGTCGGTCGAAAAGACGCGAGAGGAATCGATTAGGAAACTATCCCCTTGTCGGAGACCCTAGATTTCAAACCCTAGTTTGTCCCCTTTTATTTTATTCAAAATTTATCAAGATTTTGGGTATGGTCATTAAAGCATTTTGTAGAGTTTTCAAAATTGAACAAAGTTGGTATTTTGAGTTTTCAAAGTTTAGTTCAAAATTTTAAAGTAATTTTGAATTTTATCCAAACCCTAATTACCCCTTTTCTCTATTTCAAAATCTAAGCAAAATTTGAGAAAATTTCAAAAGCTAGTTTGTAGATCTTGTTGAGAGGAACAAAAGTCATGTACAAAGTTTTTCAAGTTGTTACATGATTTTAAAAGTAATTTTGAATTCAAATTTCAAAATTTTGAACTGCATTTCAAAAAGTCATATTTCTAGGCTGAATTTGAAAATGCTCCAATTGAGAAAAATTGTAGATCTTGAAAAATTAAGGGGGTTACTTTTTTGGAAATTTTTGAGTTCAGTTCAAATTTTGGGAGTAATTTGAAAAGTTTGAAGTTAGGGTTTGAAATCTACAAGAACCCGACCTATCCTCCCTCGCCGCCCGGCGTTGAGGTTCGCGCCGCCGTCCACCCGGCAACCCGCGAGCGCCGACCACCTGGAGGCCTTCGCGATTCCTCCAGCTACCTCCTCGACCCCTTCTTGCCTATAAATAGGCGGAGTCGCCCGTCGTTCTCCTCTTTTTCCCAATCTCGCCGGAGTCGCCCGTCATCCGCCGCCGTCGTTCGTCGCCGTTGAGCCATCTTCCACCCAACCATCTACTCCAGCAGCTCCGCAACTTCCTAACCTTCCTCGGAACCCGGCCGCGGCAGCCTGTCCCGCCCCCGGAATCGCCGCCGCCGACCCTTTCTTCCTTTGCCGTTCTGCGGCCGCCGCGAGCCCGCCGTCGTCGATCTCATTGCTCGGTGAGCTTTGCTCACTTTTCCTTTACGTTTTCCCTCCCTTGAGATGATGTACTCGTGAGCGGCTCACGTTTCTTCACGAGGCGAAGCCCCGACTCAGGCGGAACGTCGTAGCCGTGGTCGCCCTTCGCCGCCTACCGCTCGCCGCCCGACCCAACTCCGGCCTCGTTTCCGCCCAAACCGAGCCCCCGTCCCAAGCTTTTGGTGAGCCCGGGCCGCCATTCTTCATTTAGTTTTCCGTTTCATCTACTGCCGCCGAAACACGGCCGGGCGCCGCCGCCAGCGCGGTGGCCTTGTAGCGTCGCCGTCGGTGAGCGCGTGCGGCCAGCGCGTGAAGCGATGTCGAGCGGACAACCTTTATTCACACCTGGGCGCCCCAACACCTGTTCCACCGGGGCGGTCCGTACTATTCCTTGTGGGCCGTGAGTGATGGGCCACGCACAAGTAGCAGGCGAATTCAGCCCAAAACCCATTTTTCATTTATCAAATGTTTTATTCAATTTCTATTTATATGAATAATATCATTTTTGTTATTTTCATATAAATTCAAATACTAGCTCAAAAATTCTAAAAATTTTGTGTAGCCTTCCCATGAGTATGTCTACCCATGAAAAATTTGAAACTTTGATTTTGAGTAGTTCTTGCATGATTTAAAAATACAAATTTTAATTAAAAATGTATCTTCCTTGATTTTTAATAATTATTTTATTTATCCAAAAATCATGAAAATTTATTTGGTACTGTTTTATGCTATGATCTTTCTGCACAAAAAGTTTGAGATCATTTTGACAAAGTTTATTTATTTATTATTTTAAGCCCTATTATTTTATGTGTTAAACAAATTGTTTAGCGCTTTATAACTTAGGGTTTTGGGTGAATTTTTGGTTGTTTTGTGAACCCTACACCACACCACCTGTCAGATGATCCTTGAGAACTCCTTAGGCAATGGTGATGATATCTCGTAGAGTAGTTCAAGAAGTTGGTTTTGTTGGGTTGCAACTTTATCGTGAAGGAAAGTTGTACTTAAGATGTTTATTATTTCATGCATCATCAAGCATCATGTTTACCATTCCATCACGCTAAAGCATGCATCATTATCTACGTGTAGAGTATACGAGAGTGAGTCGGATCGTCTTGATGAAGCTGTGGAGAAGATGTTGATATGGTTCGCGATGATCGAGCTTGAGAGAAGATCTATCCGTCGAAAAGGATGCCATCAAGTTTGGCGTTGATAATCTTTCTTCGAATCGACTTTCCACGCAACCCGAGGCAAGCCCGGTTCATTTAAACATTTCCTTGTGTTTTACAAAGCTTTATATCACCTTTGCCTTATGCTTTGCATTAGGTGATAGGAGTTGGGTGATAACCTAATTGATGCATTACCATTCCTTGATTATTTCAATATCTACCTTGATAACCTTTGTTTTGCTAAAATGCTAGAACGCTTAGCCTTGCTATATTAGTTAGACTTTTGAGTCAAAATGTGACAAGTCCCTTATGAAAGCCCAAGAGGCCTTTGATGAGAAAGGATGTTATATGAGAAAACCATTGGGATATGGTGTTGAAATTGAGACGGTCGGGTAATTTGCATTGAGAATGGAGTCTCGGTGTAGTATTTACGGCTTGTCGATTAAGGACTTGAAACGTGTAAGCCATGTGGATCGAGACTATGGAACGCATAATCTGCGCCTGAGGTCGTTGGACCAATGGCACGTCTGTCATGGGTGTCATCCCATCACGATCGACCCTAGTTAGGACACATACTCGGTAAGCGATCTTGGGGGTGTCAAATCGGGAAACGTACAACCGGCGCCTTTGGGAGTGGAGAGATGGCGGGAGTACATGTTACCCTCGTGGGTTAAAGTCCGGATTGAGGCGCACGGTACTCTCGGGTGGCGTGGGGACGCGGTTCCGTTTTGAGTATCCGGGAAAGGGTTGATATATGCAAGCTTAAGTGCTACATATGTCGTGTGGAAAGAACTCCCCAGCTGGGTTAATCGATTTCGAAATCGCCGTGCTTCTCGGATATGGAGACTCGGTTTCCCGCCTTACATTGAGGTTTAATTATGGAACAGTAAAGAAATGGAATAAGTGATAGAATGTCTAAAAAGTGTGTGCTCTAGTGTAAGATCACCTAGAGTAGGAGAGAAACTTAATTGGGATTAAAATGTTGAAAGTAGGGATGCACTACTAGTAAGCTTTTCTGCAAAAGAGTCTTTGATTCTTGCTAAAAGCCTTACCTTGAATCCTATTAGACCAGCATTCCCGAGTCTTCTCCTATTTTCTTTAGTCGGGTAAGTCTTGTTGAGTACTCCGTACTTTCGGGGTTTGTTGACCCCTATTTGCGTGTAAGTCTTGACTCGTCTTTGTTTAACCAAGGTTATGTCGGTGGGCACGACATGATCCGGTTTATCTTCGAGTTCTACCTAGTTTCCGCAAATAAGTTAAGTTTACTCAAATGTAACTTATTCACAATTTGTAAAGTTAATGTTATTATTCTTCGCACTCGATCTATATTTTTGTAACAAATGTTGTAATGTTGTATTTGCTCCTTTGTTGATCCCTGGTATGAGTGGTGTAATCGGGGTTTCCGATAACACTCGGCGAGCTTCTTAAGTTATTGGGTGCATACGCACTTGCGTCGAAGGTCTTTGAGACAATGGCAGTGCGAGTGTGGGCCCGGTAATTAGGAGGTTACATTTGCAGTGTCGCCCCCTCCCTTCACTTTGCCACCGTCGAAGTGCGGAACCACGTTTATTTTATCTTATATAAATTCGATTCTCCACCGAGAATCCTAAAAAAAAAAATGTTTTAGTTATTTTTAGTTTTTTTTAAAAAATAATTTTGACGCCACTTCGAACTTTAAACAAGCGTGAGAACCGGGAATAAGAAACACTAACACGGTACAAAGATTATAATCGAATTGGTTATAAGCTGATTCAAACACCATAAAGGAGCATTTCAAAGCAATTTTTGAGGAATCAAATCCTTTCAAATTGGACAAAAAAAAAAATATATGGAAAAATACTTTATCATGTGCCGGGAAATAGGGCCCAGTTGTCAAGCCCACGAGGCCCGAGGGGGGTAGGCAGCGCGCCACTTGGCGCCGCCGCCGCCGCCACCTCCTCCCTTCCGCGGATTCTGCGGGGAATTAATTAGGGAATAAAGGAGAATTTGATTATGTGTCGATTCCGGCTAGATTGGGCGGAATTGACACGTGAGTTGGGGAATGGGGAGAGGAGGAGGATGGGGATGGGGATGGCGGTGGCATGGTGGCGGCATGGGCGGCGGCCGCGGGAGGAGCGCGGTGCTGGGCGGGAGGTGCCCAGCCGCGAGCTGGGAGAGGCGGCGGCACGGGAGGTGAAGGCTTAAGATATATTTTTATTTTCTTGCTTGTTCCCCTAGAGACTACATGCCTCTTGCTTATATAGCCCGACTAGTGGGACTTGTAATCTAAGCAATCTCTATAAGGTTTCCTTATACTACTGGAATACCTTTTACAAGCAATTTCTATTTTATTATTTCGTAATAAGGGTCTCCCTTATAGATGAGATAGCCCCTTGCACACCAAAAATTACCTAAGATAATCTGTAGGATCTGATGGAAGCCTAGAGGGGGGGGTTGAATAGGCTTACCCCTAAAATTTGACCTGTTAAAAACTTAGTGTAATCGGTCAAGATATGCGATATGCTTGCACCGCCGCGTGAAAATAAGCGATGAGACAGAGAAGTGAACTAGGGCTGTGCGGAAGATCCGCGCTGCACCGCCAGCGTGCGGACGGCGGCACCGCCGCGTGTCCGCGCAGCCTTGAAAGCACCACCAAGAGTAAATCCACGAGCTGGAGTTTGGTGCTCAAGGTTTTCACCTGTTCCTGCACACAAATACTTCACAGAAATATGGCCAAAGGTGGCAGAAACCCTGCAGCAAGATAGATCGGGTCGAAGCCCTTTCTCACAAGACAAAATATGCAACAAAGTAAAGAGCACAAGTGACACAAGGATTTGACCCGTGGTTCGCCGCACCACACAGGCTGGGTTACGTCCACGTTGTTGAGGTTGCCACACAAGGCTTAGCTTGCCCACCGGCTTGCTTTTTTCCCTCGTTCACAAGTCTAGGGAGTTAACCCTAGAGATGTGGGGTAATGTATTGCTGTTGTAGTGAGGTTACAAACCTCCCAAGGCTGCCACACGAAGGGGGGCAAGCTCAAGGGCGCCCCTAGGGTTCCGCCAAACGTGAACCAAATGCTCTTTTGAGTAGGGGAAGTAGTAGATCCGGTCTCCAATCGAAGTTTCTGGTTTGTTTTCCCTCAAAAATCCCCGGTGGGAAGTGAGAGATTGATTGGGGAGCTCAAGGTGCTTCAATGGAGGAGTGAGAGAGAGAGCAAGAGGTGTTCCCCTGGCCGTTCGTCGAGAGTTAGAAGAAGAGAGCGGTGTAACCGTTGTGGGAGGGGTAGAATAGGTATTTATACCCCACGGACCCAACGGTAGGATTTAAGTGTAGCTTTGCCAAGATCGACACGCGGCCACTGCCGCGCCAACTGACGCCGACAAAGAAAAGGTGAGATTCAAGTGGAAATGCTTTGGTCGGTGGGGCTTGGAGTGATGTTTAGTGTCCGGATTTGAGATTTAGAGCACTTGGTCCCATTGGTACCCGAGAATCCTAGGATCCCTCTTAATAGTACGACATTTCCTAAACTCAAGATTCAAAATATGAAATAATTTAAACGCCTTGATCCGGATACACCACCATCTAGCTTATTTGGTGCCTTTGGACCTGTACATCAACTCCATATTTTATTTCTCGCATGTCATCTTCAGTAAATCTCATTAGTCCCCTAATTTGGTGGTCATCAACGCCAAAACCCACATAGAGCTTGATTGCACTTACAATCTCCCCCTTTTTGGTGATTGATGACAACCAAATTAGAGCTTACATAAGATGTGAAGTCAAACTTAGATTTCGAAGACCAAGGATGTAGGAACCCCCTAAAATATGTGAATGAGTTTTGAATTTTCATTATTGACATAAAAGATCAATTTCACATATTTAGGTGTAGTGAGAAACCTCCCCTAAATGTGTGAGTGAGATTTGAATTCTCATTTTGACATGAAAGTCAAGTCACACATTTAGAAAAAGTGCAAGGCCTCCCCTACATCCATGGTTGGTTGTGGGGTGCTCAACAGTGGTGTCATAAAAATATATCCGTGATGCATATGACAATGTAAACCGATCGAAACACGAGAGGTTATCATGCGCAGACCGATGCGTGGCACTTTGCCGCGCTTAGGGTGCGGCTTACGCGCGCCTATTAGGTCGACAGTCGAGGACGACCAAGCATTCACAAAGCAAATATGACATGATATATAAACTAAACATGCGGCAGGATACATGAAAGCGAGTTTAAACATCCAACGACCAAATCCGAGAAATAACAAGTCATAGGTGGCATTATTACATAAAATAGAGTTTCTCTCGAACTCACACCTAACAAGCTACTCTCAAAAGGTCTAAACACTTGCTTGCATCATCCTCCTCGAAACATCCGTCGTCGCCGAAAAAGTTTGACCCCCCTTATTTCTTCTAATTTTCTCCCCCTTTGGCGTCAAGCACCAAAAAGATCATAGAAAAGAGAAGAAACAGAGCGGAGTCACTCCTCACTAGTGTCCTCGCGACTGGAAGCAGTGTCCTCGTCCTCCTCTGAAATAGCAGCACTGGCCTGCGTGGAGCGACGAGTAGAGCGTCTAGCTGGAATCTGCTGTGCAAAGGAACCAAGCAGGTCTGAAAGGTCCTGATCTGAGCTGCTGGTAGCTGACAACTCTAGAAGGTCATATTGAGGTGGTCTAGGGATAGAAGGAGGAACTGGGAGTCCTTGCTTCTCCCTAACACTCTTGAAGGCTTGTCTCACCTCCCTGTGCAACTCAAAAGTGTGCTGTGAAGCATATGCACAGTGCCCAAAGATGGCCTTGATCCATTTCTTCACCTTGGATCGAGACCTGCTGTGTCTCCTGGGCCTAGAGCTAGAGGGCTGCTCCAAGTCCTCTCTACCAGCTGAGGTGCCTCCTGCAGTAGATCTGCCACTGGTCTTCCCTCCATCCAAGCCATGGGTCTTCTCTATGTTGTAGACTGTGTGGAAGCAGTCCTTGGGATAGATGTTCCCGGTGACCCTCTCAATAATGAACATAAGGTAGGGAGCATAGGGCAGATTCCTCCTAGCATCATCCAGGACATTTGCTAGCTATCTCCAAATGAACCTCCCAACATTGAAGGTCTCATCATTCTTGAAATGAGCTAAGAGGTTCCTAGCATAGCCATTCACATCTGAAGCTGCCCCATCCTTGGGATCAATGGTGCATCTGCAGAGGTTGTTCATCACATAGAAGAAATCCTTCAACCCCTTCCTCTTGCCATTAGCATCTCTTGGGATTGCCCAACAGTCCCTGATAACCTTGGTCTCAATAGGATCAATCTCATGTATGTCAGTATACTGTCTGTGATCAGCCCCAAAGCCAAGGATCTGACAAAAGGTGACATAATCCAACCTGTAGTGCTTCCTGTCTGTCATCCAGTGAATTGTGTCAGATTGCTTGTTCCAATGATAAGTGGCATGAAACTGACTGAGAATCTTCTCATTCCAATCATGCTTGAAAGACATGATGTCTGTCAGCTCAAATCTCTCACAAGCCTTAATTGCCTCATTGAAGGCATCCTCCTCCTTGTCCGCCATCCTCTCAAAGTCAATGTAGTGCACAGTGGTGATCTTGCTCTTGGTGGAGTGAAAGAGCACTGTGAGATAGAAGTTTGAGTGAAAAGCCACCCAAAACCTCTCATCAATGCCTTACATGCGCTCATCGGCATAGACATTGACTTCTCTAGCATCGGCCACTTCCTTACTCTTCTTGAAATAGCTCACAACCGGGATGGGTGGATCATTTGCTGGGGCTGCCATCTCAAAGACACCCTCCACTGGCACCAAGTAGCTACTTGTCATAAGCAGATAGGTGCTCGGGGAGTGCCTTGATCTCCGTGTGGTACAATGGTGTACCCGTCTTTCGGGCCGGCTTTGCTCCTCGTAAGACCGGATGACCCACCGCCACCTGCCCTGTTCAGGTTCTTTCTGCCTCTGCCTCTCTTCTCCACAACCTTGACCCTCATCTTCCTTTTGCCATGGGGATCACCTCCAGGATCCATCTATGCAAAAGATAGGAATTTGGTAAGAAACCGCATAAGATAGAATGTATAGTGGCCAAACATATATAGGGGAAAGATTATGGAAACAAATTTTGATGTTCAGAGCAAGCTGTCCAGGGTGAAAACCTGGGCTGCGCGGCATTGCCGCGCAGGAGGCATGGCACTCGCTACATGCATGCACGGCACGCTGGCAGGTGTCATGCACGCTGCACCGCCGCTCCCCCTTGCTCCAAACATCAATTTTCATCTCTCAAAATCTTTTCACTACATCTATCTGACTCAATCTACGTTTCTATCACAATTTCACAGACCAAATCACAGATTAGGTGCAAATTTGCCCATGGATTATCTTTAAGTATGAACTAAAGTGAAAATTTCTTCGATATATGAATTCAATCACTTTCCCATCTCAATTAAGTAGATGATTTGAGGGATATTTACTGATTGAATCAGTTAAGAACCGTCAAGTTCTATTTTGGGGACGGCAGTGCCGTGCCCTCCCCCTAAATCATCCACATGATTGAAACACGAAATCCAACGAATCCATTCAATCAAATCACTTTCCTATGGTTCATATATCACTAAGCAACAAGAATCCATGATAAATTTCTACACATTGCATAGATCGGGCAAGTTCTTCAAGGTTAGGGTTAGGGTACCTCGTTGATTGGAGAGAAGAGAAGAGAAGCCGCTTTCGGAGGGAGAGGGAGCAGGGGCGGCCGGGGACGAGGAAGAGGGCGGCGGCGGCGGCGGCGCTGCATCGCCGGGCGTGGCGGCGGGCTGAGCGGCCGTCTTGTGCTGCAGGCGGGCGGGCCGCTTCCTTCGCGCGTGAGAGAGAACGGGCGCGAGGGAGAGCAGTGTGAGGAGAAAATGAGAGAAACCGGACGGGCCGGGGGTAGAAAAGGAAAGAAGAAAAACTTTTGGCCCCATACGGTTCGGACGTAACAGTCTCGGAAACCCTAGCGCGGCATTGCCGCTCAAGGACGCGGCACCGCTGCCGTGCGGCACGCTGCACCGCCGCTCCAACTCGAATCGCCCCGCATACATATTGCCACTTTTTGACTTATTTCTCCTCAAACTTGATCACGGGGACACCAAAATTCATTGCCGGGGACAAAACATCAATACAGAACAATGGCATTGAATTTGGATTAGAATTTGAAATCCTTTTGAAACACAATATGAAAGTTTTCACAAACTTTTCCTACGTCGATCTAGTGTCTCAAACAGATTGCATGTGTGCTGGAATTCAAACCAAGTTATGAGAATCGAGAATATTTAGCTCACTACGCAAAGCACAAAACCTTGACTCATCGAGAGGCTTGGTGAAGATATCGGCTAGTTGCTTTTCGGTGCTCACATGGCGAATTGCGATATCTCCTTTGAGTTCGTGGTCTCTCAAGAAGTGATGACGGATGTCTATGTGTTTTGTTCTAGAGTGAGCTACCGGGTTATTTTGCGAGTTTGATGGCACTCGTTGTCACAAAGAAGAGGTATCTTTGTGAAATGACATCCGTAATCCTTTAAGGTCCGCTTCATCCAAAGTAGTTGAGCACGGCATGCACTGGGGCCGCAACATACTCGGCCTCGGCGGTGGAAAGGGCTACACAATTTTGCTTCTTAGAGCTCCAAGACACTAAGGACCGTCCAAGGAATTGACATGTCCCCGAAGTGCTTTTTCGATCTACTTTGCAACCGGCATAGTCAGAATCTGAATAGCCAAGTAGATTGAACTTGGAACCCTTGGGATACCACAAGCCAAGGTTAGGAGTGAGTACTAAGTATCTCAAGATTCTCTTAAAAGCCACGTTGTGACATTCCTTTGGATTGGCTTGAAAACGAGCACACATACACACACTAAGCATTATGTCCGGCCTAGATGCACAAAGGTAAAGCAAAGATCCAATCATGGAGCGATATACCTTCATGTCCACGGTTGGACCCTCCTCATCAAGATCAAGATGTCCATTGCTTGGCATTGAGTTTTTATTGGCTTTGCCTTAGCCATATCAAACTTCTTTAGCATGTCGTGGGTGTACTTGGTTTGACAAATGAATGTCCCTTCCTCCATTTGCTTGACTTGAAACCCGAGGAAGTACTTTAGCTCACCCATCATGGACATCTCAAATCTCTTGGTCATTGTCCTACTAAATTGCTCAACATACATATTGTTAGTGCTACCAAATATTATGTCATCGACATATATTTGGCATACAAAGATATCATTGCTAACTTTTTATGAGTGAAGAGAGTAGGATCGGCTTTGCCTATTTCAAAGCCTTGTTTGAGCAAGAATTCCTTAAGGCATTCATACCATGCTCTAGGTGCTTGCTTAAGCCCATAGAGCGTCTTTCGGAGCTTGTAGACGTGGTTGGGAAACTTGGGGTCTTCAAAATCGGGTGGCTACTCAACATACACCTCCTCTTGTAGTGGACCATTTAGGAATGCACTCTTGACATCTATTTGGTACAGCTTGAAGTCATGATGGGCAGCGAAGGCTAGAAGAATGCGAATTGCTTCTAGTCTTGCCACCGGTGCATAGGTCTCATCAAAGTCCAAGCCCTCTACTTGAGTGAAGCCTTGAGCAACCAATCTTGCCTTGTTTCTTGTCACCAACCCATCTTCATCTTGCTTGTTGCGGAAAACCCACTTAGTACCAATGATGTTAGTCTTGGGTCTTTCCACCAACTCCCACACTTCATTTCTTTTGAAGTTGTTGAGCTCTTCTTGCATGGCCAACACCCAATCGGGATCCTTGAGAGCATCTTCTACTTTCTGCGGTTCCAAAGATGAAACAAACGAGAAATGTTGACAGAAAGCAGCTAGATGAGAGCGAGTAGTAACTCCCTTTCGAAGACTCCCAAGGATGTTGTCAGCGGGATGATCCCGTTGAATCGTTTGTCGTGAGTCGTGGGTGATCAACGCCTATACGCATTTTCTTCTTGATCTTCATCATATTCATCATCAGCTTCAAGAATTGGAGCAAGATCAAGTGGTCGAATAGGTGATCTGGTGGATCGATCCGCCTTTGAGGTAGTTGTTGGCACTTTGCGTAGCGTTGGTGCGGCACTACCGCGGCTGGACACTTCAAAGAGGCGTCGCCGCACTTGGTCATCGAGTACGTCAGCGGAATCTTGTGCAGCAACAACTGGTGGATCCTCCTCTCCATTAGCTTGATCTTCTTGAGGCCTTATATCACCTATAGCCAATTGCTTGATCGCCTCACAAGGTGGATCCTCCTTTCCTACAATACTTTGATCAACTTGCTCTAGTTGAGAGCCATTAGATTCATCAAATGTCACATCTATAGTGATTTCAACCCTACCGGTGGTTTGGTTGAAAACACGATAGGCATGCTCATTTGACCCGTAACCAAGAAGAAAACCTTCATCAACTTTAGGTGCAAACTTAGAGGTTCGGGGCCTTTTGTTCAGAATGAAACACTTGCACCCAAACACCCTAAAGTATGACACCTTAGGCTTGTTACCGGTTAAGAGCTCATATGAAGTTTTCTTGAGTTTCTTGTGTAAGTAGAGGCGGTTGATGGCATGACACGCGGTGTTGATGGCTTCACACCAAAAGATGTCCGAAGTCTTGTACTCATCAAGCATTGTCCTTGCCATCTCTATGAGTGTACGGTTCTTCCTCTCTACTACACCATTTTGTTGAGGGGTATATGCAGCTGAAAACTCATGCTTGATGCCCTCTTCATCAAGATACTCTTCTACTTGGGTGTTCTGGAATTCGGTCCCATTGTCACTTCTTATTCTCTTGTGAGGTAGACCAAATTCTCTTTGTGCCCTCTTGATGAAGGTTTTCACCTTCTCTTGTACCTGACACTTATCAAAGACAAAGAAAACCCAAGTGAAGCGGGAGTAATCATCAACAATAACAAGTCCATATTTGTTACCCCCGATGCTAAGGTAGGCCACCGGTCTAAAGAGATCCATGTGTATCAACTCCAATGGTTGAGTAGTGGTCATCACGCTCTTTGGTGGGTGAGGTGCACCTACTTGTTTTCCAGCTTGGCAAGGTCCACATATCCTGTCTTTGTCAAAATCAACATTTGTTAGTCCAATGATGTGGTTGTCTTTCTGCAGTTTGGCCAAGTTCCTCATGCCAACATGTGCTAGACGGCGATGCCATAACCAGCCCATGCTAGATTTTTGCCATTAGACGGTGTCAAGCTTAGCCTCACTTTTGTTGAAATCAACTAAGTAAAGCTTATTCTTGAGTTTGCTCAGAAGACAACAGAGGAATCCTTCTGCGAAAGACTTCCACACCAACATCCGTAAAGAGACAATTGTAGCCTTTCTCACACAATTGTGAGACCGACAACGGATTGTATCCTAACGAATCAACATGTAAAACATCGAAATATTATGCTCGGTTGTGATAGCAACGTTACCAAGACCGATCACACTTCTTACATCATCATTTCCAAACCTTATGTTGTTTCGTCGTCATTGGTTTGGGAATATGATGAGAACATACTCCTTTCTCCGGTCATATGATTTGTACAACCATATCCAAACACCCAACTTGACCCACCGGAGGAGTATGCCCGCAAAACAAGTTTAGTTCACAAGTTTAGGTCCCCTAAGATTCTTGGGACCTTTTACCTTAGTCACAAGAACTTTGGGAACCCATATAGAGGTGTTACAATAAAGTTTCCTTTCATTGCCTAAGTACTTTGTAAACACCTCCCCTTTTTGTTTGCCTTCACCTCAAAGCAAGGATTGAGTCCAACTTGCTTGCTTTTGCCTTTGATTGATGGAAGTAGCCTCTTAGAACAACCCAGACAAGATTTTCTGACTTCTGGACCTCCTTCATAGGCTTTTGGACCATCTTCTTGGGTCTATTCCGAGCCGAGACAGAGTAGGTGACCTTCCTTTTTCTTGGGGGCGCGGCACTGCCGCCCGTCCTCGCTTGCATTGCCCGTGTGCAGCAGACAGTACAGCTCGGGTTGGCTTGTGTCCAACGCTCTGTGCAGGTCTCTCTGTACCTACTGTGCCTTTGCTCAAGAATTTGACACATTCGACACCATTGATCAGCTTTTGACCATTGGTTTTATTTCCATGCTTGTGTCCAAGTCCATCCTTAATTCTTGGATTTCTCCCATCAATGTAGTTGGGCTTCTTTGGAGCCTCAACTTTATTGCTCACTGTTTGCTTGCTGGTTTCACCTTCTTTTCTTACCATAGCAGTGAGCCTAGTGATCTCTTTCTCCATTGCTTTCATATTGGCAAGGTTAGTGGCATAAGCATTCATATCAACATTATAGTATTTTCCACAACCTTGACTAGTGGAGGGAGTAGAGGTATCATTTGTGGCTGAGAGATGTGAGTTGCTCTCACTAAGAATGCTATGTTCATTTTCAAGCTTTTTGTGCTTGTGTTGCAAGTCATAATATTTCCCATTTAGGGTGACCATAGCCTTCTTTGTAAGAGCATGGTTTCCTTGCTCATTAGCTAGGCTCTTTTGCAAGGAAGCCACTTCACTTCTCTCAGCTACAAGAGCATCCTTGTTATCAACATAGAGCTTTTTCAAGTCTATCAAGTTGACTATCTCTAGTTGCTAACTCCGCTTGGGTACTCTCTAAATCCGCCATTAGTTGAGCAAGAAAGCCTCTAGTTTTGGGATCTAGGTTTTTGGTGAGTCTAGCATATTCTTCATCATCACTAGATTCATCTTCACTAGAGCTTTCACTAAGATCACTAGATTCATCACTAAGAGAGGGAGAAGGCTTGGGTGTGGATTTTACCTTCCCATGCTTGGCCATAAGACAAACATGAGTGGAGTCATCTTCTTCCTCATCCTCATCATCGGTCATGTTGTTGAAGAGCTTGGGTGTAGAGGTCTCTTGCATAGCAAATGTTGCAACATGGACTTCCTCTTCACTTGTCTCTTTGGTTGAGTCCCACTCATGGCCGATGTGAGCTTCACCCATGTTCCTTCCCTTTCTCTTGTAGTCTTGATTCTTGTCTTTGCCATTGTCCTTCTTGTACTTGTTGTTCTTGTTCTCATAAGGACAATCGGCAATAAAATGCTCGGTGCTGCCACAGTTGAAGCATGTCCTCTTTTTCTTGTTTGGGAACCTTCGTTGCACCATCTTGTAGCCATTTGCTTTCAACCCCTTCCCATACTTCTTCATGAATAGAGCCATGTCATCAATCTTCTTGTAATCAACCCCATCATCTTCATCATCACTTGAGGAAGAGGTTGCATCAATATTTTCTTGCATCTTCTTCATTTCTTTGTCTTGACTTGTAGATGCTTGCTTGCTGCCCTTGACCTTGTTGGAGGAGCTTGGTTTGCTTGTCTTGGTTGCCTTGAGAGCCACATCCTTGATCTTGACCCCCTCAAGCTTTGCTTGCAACTCCCCAAGCTTTCTTCTTTCATTTGCCTCCTCTCTTTGCATGTCGTGAGTGAGCTGACCTACCAAGCACATCATTTGGAGTGAAGTGCTCAAACCTCTTCTTGTCACGAATCAAGGTGACCACTATGTCATTTCTAGGTGTGTATGCCTCAAGCATAATCTTGACAATGGTGTGGTCATCTAGATCCTCATCTCTAAATCCTCTTATCTTACCAAATAGCACCATCAACCGATCAAACATCTCTTGTGCTCCTTCTCCATCAAGGATCATAAATCGGTTGAGCTTGGCCTTCAACAAGTCAATCTTGGCCTTTCTCACTTTGTCGACACCTTCATGTGCACGTACTAGAGTGTCCCAAATCTTCTTTGCTTCATTGACATTCATCACCCTATTGTACTCATTGCCTTCTAGAGCACTTAGGAGAATGCTTGTGGCTTGACCATTGATGTGGGCAGCTGCTAGCTCTTCATTTGTCGGCTCCTTGGGGTTCACCGGTGGCTGAAATCCACTGCACATAACCTCCCAAAGACCGGCGTGAAGGGCGCTAAGATAGGCTCTCATCAAGTGCTTCCACTTGGCATAGTTGGTCCCATCGAAACGGGACAACTTTCCCGCGGGCACATTGATGAAGGACTTCTTATCGTGGGTAGTCAAATAAGAAGAATAGTTAAAGGATATGGCGGCGAACTTGTTGTTGTTGACGCTGCACTCATCCTTCTTCTTTTCTTTGTTCTTCTTGTTCTTGTTGTAGGAGATGTCATCATCTCCATCCTCGGAGCTACTTGATAGCTCACTTGACTCGCTTCTTCTTCTTGCCTTTTTTTTTTCCCTTGCTGCCCTCTTGGCGCTCTTGCCTCTCCGAATCATCTTTCTTTGATCTTTTCTTTGAAGCTTTTCGACAAGCTTCACACTAGCTTGCTCTTCTAGCTTTTTCCTTTCTCGCTCTTGCCTTCTAGCGTTTCTTCTCTCTTGTCTTGCGGCTTTTCTCTCGGGATCGGTACCATCACCCTTGATGGTGCTCTCGCTGGCTGTACCGAGAGAAAGCTCGCTGCTGCTGGCCTCCACATCCTCCACGGGGATGGTAGGCTTGTCTCCTCTTCTCGATCCCTCCCGGCGGCGTCCATACTTCACGCGGTGAAGCGTATACGAAGTATCCTAGCTCGATACCACTTGTAGGATCGATGGAAGCCTAGAGGAGGGGGTTGAATAGGCTTACCCCTAAAATTTGACCTGTTAAAAACTTAGTGCCTTTGTCAAGTCAGGATAGGCGCGACAACGCCGCTGCGTGAAAATAAGCGGCGAGAGAGACAGAGAAGTGAACCGGGGGCACATGCGGAAGATCCGCGCGGCACCGCAAGCGTGTCCACGAGCCCGAGCACCACCAAGAGTAAATCCACGAGCCGGAGTTTGGTGCTCAAGGTTTCCACATTTCTCGCACACAAATACTTCACGTAAATATGGCCAAAGGTGGCGAAACCCTCGCGGCAAGATAGATCGGGTCGAAGCCCTTTCTCACAAGACAAAATATGCAACAAAGTAAAGACCACTAGTGACACAAGGATTTGACCGTGGTTCGCACGCACCACCAGCCGGGTTACGCCCACGTTGTTGAGGTTGCCACACAAGGCTTAGCTTGCCCACCGGCTTGCTTTTTCCCTCGTTCACAAGTCTAGGAGTTAACCCTAGAGATGTGGGGGTAATGTATTCTTTGTTGTAGTGAGGTTACAAACCTCCCAAGGCTGCCACCACGAAGGGGGGGCAAGCTCAAGGGCGACGCCTAGCCGTCTAGGAGCAAGCTCAATAGTAAAGAACCCTAGGGTTCCGGCCAAACGTGAACCAAATGCTCTTTTGAGTGGGAGAAGTAGTAGATCCGGTCTCTAATCGAAGTTTGCGACTATTCCCTCAAAAATCCCTGGTGGGAAGTAAGAGATTGAGTGGGGAGCTCAAGGTGCTTCAATGGAGGAGTGAGAGAGAGAGCAAGAGGTGTTCTGGCTGTTCTGTCGAGAGGAAGAAGAAGAGAGAGCCGGTAACCGTTGTGGGAGGGGTAGAATAGGTATTTATACCCCACGGACCCAATGGTAGGATTTAAGTGTGGCACCGCCAAGATCGACACGCTGGCATCGCCGCACCATTGCGCTGGCATCGCCGCGCCAACCCGACAAAGAAAAGGTGAGATTCAAGTGGAAATGCCGGGTCGGGGCTTGGAGTGATGTTTAGTGTCCGGATTTGAGATTTAGAGCACTTGGTCATTGTGTACCGAGAATCCTAGGATCCCTCTTAATAGTACGACATTTCCTAAACTCAAGATTCAAAATATGAAATAATTTAAACGCTTTGATCCGGATACACCACCATCTAGCTTATTTGGTGCCTTTGGACCTGTACATCAACTCCATATTTTATTCCCTACATGTCATCTTCAGTAAATCTCATTAGTCCCCTAATTCGGTGGTCATCAACGCCAAAACCCACATAGAGCTTGATTGCACTTACATAATCCTAACTTGAAGGTGAAACAAACTCAGAGTCGTACAGAGGGGGAAAGCGGCGGCGGCGGGGGCCGGGCCTCCCCCCCGCGCTTGCGCCCCGCCCTCCCTGGGCCGGCGGTCGTCGCGTTTAGCCCAACTAGCCACTCGGGCTGACCCAATTCAGGATCATGACATTTCCCCACCGCTCGACGAGGCGGCGCGTCCACGTGCCGCCGAACCCACCAGTGGTGGCGAAAGGCACGTCGATTGGGGAAGTGACAATTCAGGCCCGAAGTAGAGGGCGAGAGGGCCGCACTTGTCGTTTGTCGCCGATTTGCAGAATCACGGGAGTCCTTCTTGGGAGAAGGAGAAGTCGAGGTGAAAATTGCCGAAGTAGATGCTAAACTTGAAGCTCAGCGGAGGCTGCACGAACGTTCGCCCCATGCACGACGCATGACGGAGGCGCTGAGGGTGCCCGATGCCTTGAGCATCCGGGCGAGTCCGGGGTGGAGACGATGTAGGTGTAAGTCACCGGCACCTGTCACCTTTGCATGGAGTTGCCTGCGCAGTAGGCGATGGTCGAAGTGACGTAGGCGGCGACGCAGGTGAAGTCGAGGAGGCGGCCGTAGAGGAGATCGCTGGGTCTCGACGGAGGGTCCTAGCCGTCTCTCCTTTGTCCACGGGCGCCAACCGCGTGATGTTGTTGATGCGAAGATGGCGTCGCCGTTGTTGTCGAAGGAGGACGGTGGCACCCTCGATCCGCTCGTCGGGGCGCGCCTCGAGAAGAATGACGCTTGCCGGGAACGCCTGATCCTCCCGAGGGCGATTGGGGAGGTGGAAACCCACCGCTACGCCGTCTGCGTGAACGTTCTCCCCAAAGATGAAGTCCCGGAGAAGCTCACGCAACAGCGGGGATGTAGTAGCGGTGAAAGTACCTCACGATGCCATAGCGGAGACTCCACTCTGGCGCAGATGATCCCAGCTCGATGGCGTTGGAGATGATCCCGAGCTCCTTGTTGGTAGTTGTGCCCAATTGCAGCTTCGGTGATCATGTCATGTCTTTGTGCCGGCCCTCGATGTCGTCCATGGCAACAGCAAGGCGTTCTTTGTCCGGCATGCGGTCACAGGGGGCAGCCGCTATGTCGCCGTCGAGGCCACCTGGATGTCGCGCGGTGGTCGGCCGCCGCAGCGTCGGTGCCCGGCGTCTTCGTTGGCGTCATCCGCTTCGTCATCATTGTAGCGGCGGGCAAGGTCGATGGCCTCCTCCATCGAACGAGGCTCGAACCATTCAAGTGTGTTGCCGAAGCATCTCCCCGAGCCTTCAAGAAGAGTCGACATGGTGGCGCTGTCCCCTCGAGGTTCCATGCGTAGTGCATAGTTCTCGAAGGTGTCGATGTAGTCGCTCAAATTGCTTCCCCGTGATGGCGCGCGCACGCCCGGGTGTCGAGGTAGGTGGGTGGTCCGAAGTGATGACGTAGGGCGGTGAGTGAACTCATCCCACTCGATCGAGAATTCTTCTTGGACAGATCCATGAACCACTGCAGCAATACCAACGAGGTGGAAAGCGGCGTAACTCACGTGAGTCGGCCGGGCGATCTCAAGTTAAGCCGAAGAAGAGTTCCGACTGGGCGGCCGGAGGTCGGGGTCATCGGTGCCGCCGCATCCGGACTTGGTGCACGCGTGACGCTATGGGGGGTGATGTGATGCCGCTGGTGGCACCATGGGCCCGAGCGCCGCGGTGGCGCTGTCCGGGGACGCCGCGGGTGGCGCCGGGGTAGGGGCAGGGCGCCGCGGTTGGCACCGTCTCGCCGGGGCGGCCCGCGCGGTTGCGGTGCGGTGGGGAGGAGAGGGCAGCCGTGTCTTGCGGTGTCGCCGAGGGTGACGCCGATGACGATCGGAGCTTCACCGCCAACGCCATCATCTTCCTCAGTTTGGAGGATAGCAGGGTGGAGCCGTCAGCGGGATCCGCCGGCGGGGGCGGCCGGCGGCGGCGGCGTCGCCCCTGTGCCGGCGGTGGCGGCAGCTGGGCGTCCTCCGGCGTGGTCGCATCGACGCAGGGTCCTCGGCGTGATGTAGACGTACTCCATCCGGCGTAGGCGAGTCTCGATGTCGTCGAGCGCCGGGTGATCCACCGGATTGTCGTCGAGGAGCGCCTTCAACGCCGCGGTGAACCTCGTTCATCTCGGAAGCCATGGGTGGTGGGGAATCGTCACGGTCTCGGATACGGTATCGGTCCATTCCGGCTAGATTGGGCCGGAATTGACACGTGAGTTGGGTGGGAGGAGAGGAGGGAGGATGGGGACGGCGGCGGCGGTGCGCGTGGGCGGCGGCGCCCAGCCGGGAGCCGCGCGTAGGCGGCGGGCGCAGCGCGAGGTGCGGGTGCTTGGCGGCACGGAGGAGAAGGCTAAGATATATTTTTATTTTCTTGCTTGTTCCCCTAGAGATTATATGTCTCTTGCTTATATAGCCCGACTAGTGGGACTTGTAATCTAAGCAATCTCCGACTAGTGGGACTTGTAATCTAAGCAATCTCTATAAGGTTTGCTTATACGATTTGGAATACCTTTTACAAGCAATTTCTATTTTATTATTTAAGTAATAAGGGTCTCCCTTATAGATGAGATAGCCCCTTGCACACCAAAAATTACCTAAGATAATCCTAACTTGAAGGTGAAGCAAACTCGAGTTAAACGGGAGAGGGAAAGCGGCGGCGGGGGGGCGGCCTCCCCTACCTGCGGCGCCCTCCCCCCCTCCCCGGGCCGGCGGTCGTCGCGTTTGGCCCAACTAGCCACTCTGGCCGGGTCCAATTCTGGATCATGACATTATGATTATCTTAGGACTTTTTGGTGTGCAAGGGGAGATTCCAATCTATAAGGAAGACACTTATTAGGAAAATAAATAGGATTGCTTGTAAAAATGTATTCCAATTGTATAAAGAAACCTTTTAGAGAGATTGCTTGGTTTAGAAGTCTCACTAGCTCCGCTATAAAAGTAAGTGGGTTCAGATTCTTTCGGTCAATAAGCAATAAAGAAAATCTATCTTCCTTCCTTTGCCCGCGCTTGCCGCGCCCGCCCTACCCCCACGCCGCCGTAGCCGCCCCCTGGGGCGCGTCCCGCCACGTGTCACCCCGGGATTGATCCGGTCAGTGACAACTTGTACTTATGTTACACAATAAGCACCAATAGATTGATTATGGAATATGGAATATAATTAATTGATTTGGAGATGTATATTTGATGTTATTCATTATAAATTTGAGCAAATGTAAACTACTTTGACAGGTAGGAATACTATAGTTATATTCATTGTGCAAGTTGTCACGAGCAGAGAGGCGTTTCTCTCACCAACTACCACGTGTACACATGACACGGCCCAGGAGCCCGGTGAGGCGGCAGAACCCATCGTGACAACAGCCGAACTGTGTTTATGCCTTGTAACCACCGCACGGCGGGGCGAGAACAGAAAAGTGACGATGAAGCTGGGATCGATTACCTCACTCCCACATGCCTATTGAAAAACAGAAAATTTATCTGAGCAGAATGGACCTTTAGAACTAACGCTGCCCACGTGGTGGCTCTTCCCGCTCTGCCGTAGAAACTAGTTGAAAATCTAGGTATGTACGCGCGGGCCGCGGCGCTGGACTCGCTGGCTGGCCCTGGCCGTGCCCGTGCGGAGCCGAGCCGCGGGGGCCGTCGGCGACAAGCCACACCACACCAGTAGCCCCGCTCCCAGGCCACGCGCACCAACCCCGGCAGGAAAACGCAACGCGCCAACGGCCGTCCGGTAGCCGCTGCCAGGTGCGCCCCACCCCCATTCGTTAGCCTGTCGGTCCCCTTCCTTCCCGCACCACCAGAGCCAGAGAGAGCCGCGCCGGCCGGCCGCATGAGCGTGACCACCCACCCAAAACCAAAAAGCGAGCTCACTTCCGTCCGCTCGCCTCCTCTGCACTCCACACCGACACGCCACCGCACTGCCTTTAACTACACCACCCGCTGAGCTGCAAGCTCACCCCCGCCCAGACCAGCAGATCAGCTGCGACGAGCAACTCGTAGTAGAGACCGTGACCGACAGGAGCTCGCTCGCTCGCTCGTTCGCAATGGCGTCCATCATCGTGCAGGCAGTGGTGATCCTGCTGGACGTGATCGCCTTCGGGCTGGGCGTGGCGGCGGAGCAGCGGCGGAGCCGGGCCACCGTCACACCGGACTCCGAGAAGTTGTACGACTACTGCGTCTACGACTCCGACATCGCCACGGGCTACGGCGTCGGCGCGCTGCTCCTGCTCGCCGCCGCGCAGGTCCTGCTCATGGTCGCCAGCCGATGCTTCTGCTGTGGACGCGGGCTCAAGCCGGGAGGATCCCGCGCCTGCGCGCTCATCCTCTTCCTCTTCACTTGGTAAACAATCTCTCCTGCCCTGCCCTGCCCTGCCCTGCCCCTAAATAGTTTTATTTAACCAGCAGGGCTAGATTTGGTTGGTTGGGTGATGATCCATCCCTTGCTCCTCTCTCCGAGATCCAAACAACTCGGTCGGGTGAGTTGGATTCTGCTGTGTCCCCTTCAATTCGCTCGTCTAGTTCTAATTCTACGAGCAGATTGGGATCTGCGTCGTGGTTTTCACCTGCGGCTGCACGAGATCCGTTTTCCGCCGGCTCGTCTTGGCCTGGATGGATCTTGTGCTTTCCAACTGAATCCTGTGATGATAGTGCACTGACTACTGGTTCGTGCTGTTGCGCATGTTTTTCCTTTTGATGAATCTTATTAGGTCAAGTGTCGCTCTCGTCTTAGTGGCAAAATGTCACTTCCTCAGTTAACATCCAAGCGTTTCACCAGTGCTTTTACTCTATTGCTTTTGGTGAAGGAGTGGTTAGATCCATCAATTAGTAATGATACTAGTACTTTTCTAGTAGCCATATGCAAATAATTTCTCTCACTTTCTCCAGTTAGCCCCTTGCTGGCATGAGGCCTTTGCTTTCTCCACCTCAAAGCTGATAGCAGAGTCGTGCAAACTAGCATCTGCTTTACATGCAGTTTACTTCCATGTTTCAAAAATTTTAAGCCACATGCCCCCTCAATAATAGTTTAACTAATTCTTGGTAGGAGGTTGTTAGCAGCACATGTCATAGATCTCCCAAAACTGATTCAGACATTTATCTTCATAGATCTGCTAGATTTGTACATTGTTTGATTGTAGATGTCCTATTACTCCCATTGTCCCTTCTTTTTTTGGCACTGGTACTTTTATGGGATTTAGTGTTTAGCAGACTTTATATTTCTGTGATATGATGGATATGTTGAAAGCCCTTTCCATCACAAGTAGTGTTGTTTTACGTGACCAGTGATACCCTGACAACTTTCACAATAGTACAGTCAGCAGGATTGATATTGCACAATAATTCGATATAAGTCAATTTATATATAAACTTTCAATATCCACAAAGACACATTAGCCAGTTTTCTTCAAAATTTGAATGCACGCTATTGAAATGTTGGTTACACTTTACTGGAGGAACTAGCAACTACTACATCTTTATTTGTTCTGAGTAGCTTAGCTAATCGGTTGGTCAAGGACCTGCAATGAAGTAATGAAACCATGTTTGGTACCTCGATATATCCACATCTATGCTTTGATATTTGTTTACACCAATTGACTCAAGTTATGTTTATTCTGATGAACTGTTAAACCACATTATTTTTTTATATAGTCTGTCATTGATTTGTTTATCTGTTTCTCTTGAGATCACCATGTGACAGTGAGATTTCCTAGGCAATTCCTAAGTCAACATCAATTAATAGCCTTGCTTTCTGGGTGTCCTTGACTAGATAGCCTTCTGGAGGAAGCACCTGCCATAATCTATTCGCAAAAAGCCACAGTTAGATTTCATTTGGAATCACTTGAGTTGTCTGTCTGTCTCGCTAGATGCTGCTTGCTTGCTTTCCATCTTCAATTCATATAATAAAGCCTGAACTAGGATCTATCGACTGCCGTGGCCAGTTTCAAGCTGTTATGACATGAACATAAATTTTCTTATTTCAGTACCTACAGTTTGGAGATATACTATATTTTCTGGCACATTCGAACATGTCCAACTGATTTGGGTACCCAAAACATCAAGCCAGCATATCTAAAAATGAAAGTTTATTATTCAAGTAATATCAACTGCACTTCCCATCCAAATGTTTACCAATAACATGTCTCATTCCTGTTGACAGGGTGACCTTCCTCATCAGGAGGGCGTGCCTGTTGGCAGGATCAGTACGCAACGCGTATCACACCCGTACAGGGGCAATTGGTATGGCGAGACCCTCTCATGTGAGACGGTTCGAAAGGGCATCTTCGCTGCTGGCGCGGCCTTCACCTTCTTCACCGCCATCCTGGGCGAGGTGTATTACCTCAGCTACTCAAAGTCCCGAGATGCCACTGGCGGTGCCCCCTACGGTGGCTCCAGCATTGGCATGGGCCCATACAACTAAAGGAGCTTGCTCAAGGCAGGCCAGTCTTTTCAATTCGCTTCGTGGTGGAGGAATGCAGTGTTCCTTTTAACATTACCTTAGTAGGGACGGTGTAATTGGTTATTGGATCCGCTGTTTTTCTTTGGGTTTTGTATGAGGTTACTTGGTTGGGCTGTATACTGTTTGGATTATTGGGTTGGTTTCCAGACATGGAATACACGTATCCTAGTATGCTATGCTGTTAATATGTATGCACGTCTTTCTGATGTTTGTCTGATGTTTTCACTCGTTTCGCTCTGGTCTTGTAATTCACCATTTACTGATGGTGGTCATGTACGTCTCGGCATTCACCATTTACTGATGGCGGTCATGTCATTTTTTGAAACATCACTATATATATATTTGGCTGTGTGCCTCATGTTAGGTAGAGGCCGGAAGTTGCCCTCTCTAGTTATGTATCAACTTGATGTATTATTTCTGAGATTTTAATAAAAACATCCTTCATAAAAAAAAAAAAAAAAAAATAAAAAAATCTGGAGTCTCATTCTGTATTAGAAAATTGATCTGCTGAGCTAACTTAGTCATTACATGAGCTGCCTCATTGCAAAAAACGTACTGAGTATATATGAAAGAAAGAATAAGAGTTCCTCATCAAGTTTTTGACATCGCATCTGATGAAAGAATAGGTGTGTCACCTCACTAAATTTTTGACAACGCACATGATGGCTCTAACATAAGATTTATCTAACTTTGGGGATTGTAACTTCTTGATAATGGTTTGACAATCCCTGCGTGATCACATATCACTACTTCAACTCCAACCGAGATGTTGTCAAAAAAAAAAAAAAAAAAAAGTTGTTAAAAAATTCAAACCAAGATGACTTTTTAATTGTGGCGGCATCTACATTAACCATGAAGCATCCATCTGGTGTTGGAGTCCATTTAGAGGCCAAGCAATTAGACTCACTCGCACATGTGAAGTGTAGGTTGTTTTGTAGAATGCATCAAGACCATCTCTATATTAGCTTTGTCTATTCAGCAATGGAGTGAGGGTGCATCATGACCATGTTTGATTGCATTCCTTACATCCCATTAGTTGCATTCTTTACTCTCATCATGTTTGATTGCATTCCTTACCTCCCAAATGCATCAAGACCATCTGTATATTAGTTGCATGCTAATACCTTGTCTGGGTTGTAGTGGCGGGCCTACAGTAATTCAAGGGTATTCAGTTGAATACCCAAATATTTTGACAAATGAAAATAATATATACAATGTATACACATAAATATATTGGAAAAAAAAAAAAAAATAAAATGCAGTCAAACTGAATATGTGGTGTTATACAGCTGCTATATATTATACAACTGAAAGTATGTATTGTTATACACGTCTGATATTAGGATTTAGGAGTCTAGGTTAAAAAAACTGACACTCTTCTACATTTTGAATACCCAAACCCAAAATTCTGGGCCCGCCACTGCTGGGTTGGAGGCTTGGAGCAGGGCAATGGCTTGACCCAGAGCCTGCAAGGAAGCAGCATAGATGGAACTCTGTTCAGCGCCATTTCCTAGTACAAGCAGGCATCAGGAGGAGCAGACCGTGGATACGGTGGGGGATCCCAGGTAGCTGCTTGAAGTGAGACAAGTTGGTCACATGGTCTGCACTCTGCAGTGTCAAATGTATGGAGGCTCTCAAAATATGCAGCATGGGAAGTATTGGAAGCATGCATTGGAATTCGGAAGTATTGGGGCAGACTGGTAGCTAATGTTTTTCGGCAACATCGTAGTGGCTTTTTTGATATGGGTGTACAGTATGCTTTTTGAGACAAGAATAGGTGCGTGCATACAACTGTTGTTTATTGTTAAAACGGAATACTATATAGAGCAAAGATTTGTACCACTACGGAAGAACGCTTCCCGCCGCCTGCGTCCTACGGTCCAACACTTGGGAGCCTCTGCTTGCCAACACCTTCACCTCCACTCCATTTGTGTCGGATCCAAAACTTGGCAAGCCAAGAAGATACGACGACGAGCGACCAGGCATGTCCTCCTTCGACTCCATCACGGCCGTCGTAGGAGATGACGACGGGCTACCTCCAGCCCCTTCGACGACCCCGCCGAGGACAGCGGCGAGCAGCAGCCGGGACTCGGCGGCATGCGCCGCGGCCACCGCTTCGCCGCGTCCTACTCGTCCTTCGGCACCGTCGTCTCGGAGGACGATCTGGGCGGCGGCGGCGCCGCGGGAGAAGGCGGCGGCGGGTACGGTGGCATGTTCGGCATGCCGCCGTACCCGTACTCCAACGGCGGCACCGCGTACGGGTTCGACGCCAACGGCGTGGAACATGTCATGGGCGCCCAGGACGTGATGGATAGCGCGGCGCACGTGGTGGTAGAGGGCATCGGCGGTGTAGGCGGTGGCGGCCTTGACGAGGACCTGTTCAGTGGCGCGGTTGATGATGGGGCCGTCCTGCCACCGCCGGAAGCCATGAGGGAGGAGGGCATCCTCCGCCGAGAGTGGCGCCGGTCAGCCACATGTTCCCTGATCTGAATATCTCATAGCGGTCGATCTTGATGATTTGCTGACCTGACGATTGCGAACTGCGAATGGATGTCTTGAATTTGCAGCCAGAATGCACTGATGCTGGAGGAGAAGGAACGGAAGGAGAGGGAGCGTCGCAACGAGATCATCGCCGAAGCAGAGGAGTTCAAGAAGTCCTTCCTTGATAAGCGCCGGCTCAACTGCGAGACGAACCGATCGCAGAACAGAGACAGGGAGAAGGTAATCAAGAACTGATGCCAACTGATGTAATATGATCCTTGTTGATGCCTCTGTTGTATTTGTAAACCAACCACAGTTGTCCATGGCAAACCAAGAGAGGTTCCACAAGGAGGCAGACCGGCAGTACTGGAAGGCGATCGCGGAGCTGGTGCCGCACGAGATCCCGGGGCTGGAGAAGAGGGGCAAGAGGGAAGGAGCAGGAGCGGAAGCCGGGCATCGTGGTGGTGCAGGGTCCCAAGCCCGGCAAGGCCACCGACCTCTCCCGCATGCGCCAGGTGCTCGTCAAACTCAAGGAGAAGCCACCATCGCACATGGTGCCGCCGGCCAAGGAGGAGGAGAAGAAGGATGGGGGTAACAAGGACGCCAAGAAAGATGGCAACGACAAGAAGGATGGTCAGCAGGCAGCTGGACCGACGGAGAAGAAGCCTGGTGGTGGCAGTGATGAGAAGGCTGCCGTGAGCGCCAGTGCTGCTGGAAATCCACCGGCGGTGACTGAAACGCCGGCAGACAAGACACCGGAGCAACCGGCGGTGAAGAAGTGACTGCCATGTGCCGATGATGATAATGACATCTAGTCGCTCCTAATAATAAGAACACCTGGACATAATGTTCTTGAGCCGTGATTCAAGCAAACCTACGATACATAAATCTGTCTCGATTTTTGATGGATTCATCAGATTTTTGTTGTTTTAGGAAATAAGAGTTCGATGCTTTCGAAAATCAGACTGTATTCCCTTTATAACTCACGGACACGTTTGCAAACCAGAGTAGACAGATTTCAGCACAAAATCAGAGTGAGGTCGATCGAGGGCTAGCGATTTGCCTCAAGAAATTCCTGCATAACAAGGTTTACAGCCCAGTCATCTGTAATAAGTCCACTGTGCTGCGCCTTGTCAATCTTGACGGACTTGAACTGCTTCTTCTGCCCTGGCTGCCCACGCATCTCCCTGTCGAACGCAAGGATGCTCACCAAATTGACGGAGCCGTCACCGTCACCGTACACCATCTCCGGCGACGCGTCGAAGTCACCCTCCCAGAACACTAGCTGCCGCGGCGTCCTGTTGCCCACTCCGTTGATGCACGTCATGGGCACCATGGGTGCCTGCAAGTAGCGCATCTTCGGGATCATCCGCCTCCTGAAAGGCTCCACGCCGTCGCGGAAGCCGATGGCGGCGAGGAAGTCCTCCATGTCGTGCGCGGAGTAGTTCCTCTGCTTGGTGATGACGACGGGCTCGTCGTGCCCGAACACCTCCTGGGACGGTAGGTCGGCGATGGCGGTCTCGAGGCTCCTCCACAGCGTCCTCAGGGGGCCGTCGGCGGCCGGGACGTAGATCATCTGTCCCGGCCCAATCGCGAGGGCCAGCGCCTGCTGCAGGAACCCCGCCGAGAGCGTCGGCGCCACCAGGATGAGGTGCTTGATGTACCTGCTCCGCCACCACAGCGGCGCGTTCCGGACGAACTCCAGGGCCACCATTCCTCCGTAGCTGTGCGCGAAGACGATGACCTTCCTGTCGTGTTTCTTGCTCGCGGCCTCGACCAGCGCCTTGAGCTGCTGGAAGTAGAGCGAGTAGACCTGAGATGGCTGTCCGGGCACCGGCGGAGCGTGGCGCCAGTCGTATGGAGCTCCGAACAGGGTGTCTCTGTCGCGGTATCCCAGTGTCTCTAGTGCTTCTCTTACCTTATCAAAGCACCGTTTCCTGCATGTAGATGATTCAGAGAATCAAAGACAATGGAATACATATCTATATATATATCTTCTGTGTGGATTTGGTGGTCGGATGACATATATGCATACGGGTGGAGAGGGTCCTTATTGCGGAACCCTTTTGCCGAGCCGAAGTTGGGGACGCGCGTCTCGACACCGGGCAGGTTCCGGTAGTCGTTGATGGCAGGGTCGTAGACGAGGCGCATCTGCTCCAGGAAGCACTGCACGTAGTCGTGGTTCACCAGATCTGAAGCGTTGTGCCACAGCTCGAACCAGCCTTTCCCCTTCATTGCGACACAGCGAGGTGCCGACGGCCGGTATGCCTCGGTGAGCCGCGCCTCCAGGTCGCTACAGCCGAGTCCAGGCACCAGCACGACAGGGTGAAGCTCCTCGCCGATGACGCCATCCTCCTTAGGCCGGTGGTGGCTGGCCGACAAGGGCTCCCGGAAGGCAGGGGGTAGTAGCAGGAGCAGCAGAGGCAGGAGACGCGCAAGTGGAGTAGAAATGGCCATGGATGATTCAGCTTGAGTGGTAGGCGTCGCACTATCTTCCACTTCGAAGATAACGTGACAGTTTTCTGCTCTGTCTATTAATTTCTGCCGGTTCACATGTTGCTGTCTTATATTTATGCCATTCGCTTTCTGACATTAATCATGTGTTCTTTCAAATTATTGTCCTTCCTCTGTTCATAGTGTCTCGTAAATTGTCTTACTTAATAGAGTTTAATTAACTATCTTATTACTATTACTTTTTAATAAAAAGAATAATAAATATCCGGCCTCTATATCCGAGAATGTACACAGCCAATCATTATAGCGTTCTTGGTAAAAAAAACAAAAAAGTGTGTCTCTAACATAGACCACAACACTAAAAGCAAATGATATAAATGCTTCCACCCTCTATTTGATATTTTTAAAACAATCATCTCTAATTTGTTGCTCATCAACGAGAGGAGGGTGTCCTTGGCTTGATCAAAAGACCTGCCTATTCCGGCCGAGGAGAACAGCCCATTCTACTAGGCGATTTGGAAATTGTGGAAGCTTGGTTTGATCAAGCTGCTGAGTATTGGAAACAAGCTATAGCGCTTACTCCAGGAAATTATATTGAAGCCTGAGGCTGGAGAGAGTCTTTATTGCGGAACCCTTTTGCCAATATATAAATAGGGAAGTGGTTCTCATCTTCTCAAGTCTAGTGTGAGAAGGAGAAAGGGAACTCCACACGCGCTCGCTCGCCTCCGGGGGTGGGGCATGGCGGGCGGGGCGTGGGCGCCACGACATGCCCGCGTGTGAATGGTCCGCCCGAAATCCGGCTCCTCGCCTTTGCGGGTCTGCGGTCTCCTTTTACGGTTTTAGTTTTTGGTCTTTTGGTTTTGCGAGTTCAAAGCGAATCTGAACAATAGAGTCCTAACCGGTTTTGATCATGAGCGTGTCACGAGGTCGGTCTACCCGAATTATATAAGCAAACCACCGCCATGCTAAACGCATCCAACTAAAAGCTTAGGGTTTTGCCTCTTTCATTTCTTTGTCTTTGCCCGTCGCCAAGTCTCCCCCAATCGTTCGCGTGCACCGGCGGCCGGGCGGCAGGTCTCCGGAACTATCGTCTTCTTTGCACGGGGAGAAGGCGAATAAGGTTTTGGGAAGCGCTCTTCGTGCGTCTGCTCCCAAAATTCGTCCACGGCTCGTCTTCACGGGAAGGACACGCGGAGGACCGTCTCATCATTGTCTTCGTCGTCAACAACTTCGAGCTCTTCCACCACCGCTGATCGACGACAGCGACCTGGAGGACCTAGACTTCGCCTTCGGCAACCTCTGCATTACGTTGTCATCAACGTCAACCAGGTATTCCCAAGATCCAATCTTTGTGTTAGTCATGTTCAATGTATCCAATCTATCTAGTGTGCTAGTTGTACTTACACTTATTTCTATGATCATGATATGTTATTTGCTATTGAATCATGCTATGATCTGTGATATACTTTTATGCTATGCTAGTATGCTTCACATGCTTTATCTAGTAGATCTGTTCATCATGATTTATATTATGGAATTAATCTGGAAATTGCCTATTAACTCAACAATACAAAAACCTTATTTTAGGTATTTTCCAGTACCTATGGCTAGTTTTGTTGATGCTCTGAGGCTGGAGAAATTCTCTAGTGAGCACTTTAAGAGGTGGTCTGTAAAGGTCACAGATTGGCTTACTGCCATGGAAGTTTTCTGGGTCAAAGATGGCTTACCTGAGGGTGATCTCTCTGATGAAGATCGGAGTAGATTCCAAAAGGCCAATGATATCTTTTGGGAGTTGTGTGTAATGTGCTATCCAATCATATCTATGATGTTGTGATGCACTATAGAGACGCTAAAGCTCTGTGGGATCATCTGAACACTACCTATGGTGCTTCAGATGCAGGCAAACAACTGTACATCATGGAGAGTTCTCATGACTATAAGATGGTTGCAAACAAATCTATAGTCAACCAAGCTCATGAGATGCAGCGCCTGGCTAAGGAACTTGAACTCCTTGAGTATGTTATACCCGATGAAGTTGTGGCTTGTTTCATTATTGCAAAGTTGCCTCCTCCAAGGAGGAACTTCGCCACAAGCCTCAAACATAAGAGAGTGAAAATATTAGTTAAAAACTTGATTCAATCTCTTGATGTTGAGGAGAAAGCTCGGGCTAAAGACAATCTTGAGAAGGGGAACGAGGAAAGTAGCACCCACTTTGTCCAGAGAAATTTGAAAGGCAAGAACAAAGGAAAGAAAAAGCAGTCTTTCAATGCCAAAGCTACTACTACCTTCAAGAAGAAGAAGGAAGACAAGTCCAAGATGCCTTGTTTCACTTGTGGTGATCGTGGTCATTTTGCTAAGGTGTGTCCTAAGCGTGCGGACCGTAAAGAGAAGAAGGTCAACATCGTGGATCGCAACCAATCTTGATGAGCGGGTATGGTAATCTTCCTCTTGTAATTTCAGTATTTCAATCACCTAGTTGGTGGCTTGATACAAAGTGCTAATATTCATGTATATGTTGACATCTCTTTGTTTTCTTCTTACCGGGGGCTCCAAGGTTCCTCCGTCCGATGGGTAATAGGTCACATGCTTACGTTCGTGGTGTTGGCATGGTAGATCGAAGTTTACTTGAGGGGATGATTGTGCAAAGCGAAGAGCGTGCAAAAGCATGTCCTACTATTCGCAAGAATCTTGTTAGCGTTTCTCTTTTGTTAAGAGATGGTCTTAAGGTAGTGTTAGAGTCCAATAAAATAGTTATATATAAGCATGGGCAATTTATTGGTAAAGGCATTTCGCGGAGGCTTGTTCCGCTTAATTTTATTAGATTTTAGTAATAAGTCAGTCAATCATATTTATGGCACAATTGATGATAATTCGAAAGTGTTTGGCATTCTTGTTTATGTCATGTGAATTTTGGTTTGATGTCACATTTATCTAGCTTGCGGTTAATTTCAGATTTCACCATTGCCAAAGGTTCATGTCCTGAAACCAAACTCGTCAATTGTGTTTGGACGTGAAATCTAAGAAAACCTCGAAAGCCTCACAAGGCGGCGGAGGAGAGACACTTGGCACCTCTAGAACTCATACATATCTATGCGAGATGAATGGTGTGTTGACTAAAGGTGGAAAGAGATATTTCATGACGTTAATTGATGATGCTTCTAGATATTGCTACATTTACTTGTTGAAAACTAAAGATGGGGCATTAGACTACTTTAAAATCTTGAAGGCTGAAGTTGAAAATCAACTAGAAAGAAAGATTAAACGTCTAAGGTCGGATCGTGGTGGTGAATATTTTCCTATAACATTTGACGAGTTTTGTGGGGAACATGGTATTATTCATGAGAGTACACCTCTCTATTCGCCCGAATCCAACGGGGTTGCCGAGAGGAAAAATCGCATGCTAAGCGACTTGGTGAATGCCATGTTGGACACTTTGCTGGTTTATCTAAGGCATGGTGGGTGGAAGCTATATTGGATTTGCGAGGTATGGGTTGGAAGGAAACCATCACTTTCATACTTGCGCACGTGGGCGAAAGTCAATGTTCCAATTAATAAGAAGCGTAAGCTTGGACCAAATATGGTAGATTGTGTCTTTCTTGGATATGCTCACAATAGCATTGCCTATTGATTTTTAGTAGTAAAATCTAAAGTTTTTGATATGCATGTTGATACTATCTTTTAATCTCGAGATGCTACATTTTTTGAGAATATATTTCCTATGAAAGATATGCATAGCAATGCTAAATTTTCTCTTGAATTAGCTCACGATATTACTATACCTATCGAAGTCTCCTATTGAGTCGTTTGAGCAACCACATGAGGAGGATGTCAGATACTAGAAGAGTGTTTTTGAGGTGTTTATTTAATAATATGGTGGTTATTTAATAATATGTTTGTACACTTTGATTTTTAACATGATCCAATTTGGGACAAAATCTTTGTTATCGTATATGTAATTTTGTGGCTTTGCTTTTTTTAATGGCTTCAAACAAAAAAGAGAAGTGAGAAATTAATGAGAGATTTCAGTAATCTCTCACTAATCTATCACCACTCTTTTTTTTTTTGACAAGATATTTCATATTTAAGTTGGTTCACTCCATATGCAACTAGCAATGTGGTACTAAAAGAATTGCATCCTTCCTTTGCACTTCAATGATGGGCCTTTTCTTTTTAAAATTAAATATCTATGAAGTTAGATTTGTTTAAATTAAATTTCTATGAAGTTAGATTTATTTAACTTAAATCCTAATGCTCTAATAAAAAGGTAACATGTAAAAGGTAGGCGGGGAAAACAATCTGCGTGTTAAATTTTTTCGAGGCGCCAAAATCTTCTCTTTTAATCGGTGTGTGTGAACCCGGGACTAAAAGAGTATTAGTCTCGGGTTGGTTTTCAATCCGGTATTAAAACCCTAGATCTATATAGCACGGTGGCTACTTCCCCCAATCTTCCACCGCCACAGGTTGCTCTCGACCGTCATCGATCGCGCCAACGCCCGTCCACGCCGTCCCCTGCGCACCCCCGCCCGTCCGCGCCGTCCGTGCCATCCCGGCGTCGGCATGTTCCTCGGGGCCATCCGCGCGTCATCCCGCATCGTCCGCCCGTCCCCTAAGCCGTCCGCCATCCCGACGCCGGCGCCCGTCCGCCGTACCCTTATCGTCCCCGCGTCGTCCGCTGTACCCTCGCCGTCCAGCGCCCGTCCCGTCCCGTGCCGTCCGCCGTCCCCGGCGCCGCTTGCGCCGTCTGAATCTTCGGCCGCCGCTACCGTCCCTTGCGAATCCGGCTGCCCAGCGCCGCTGCGCGTCCCCGAATCTCCCGACGCCGCGCGTCCGTCATAGGTATGATATCTCTTTTATGGGCGCAGATTGTCTAACTACTTGAAGGCAAGTCACGGTGACTTACCCTACGCCCGATGTCCTCCATTTCTCATCCAAGGGCTGACAATAGAACAAGTTTTCCAACCCCAGAAGCAAAGCGCTATGGTCTGGCCTGTGATACGATTACCTTGCTTCGTTCAACAAAAGCGAGATACACTATTTTGTTCATAATCATTTCAATCAAGATCAATGTTGTATAATTTTTTTGAGAATATGTTGTATAAATTCTTTTAAGGCTTTGGTGTTAGCAAAGATGTTGTGACTAAAATGATAATATGTTGTATAAATCCTATGTTAGCAAAGGTGTTGTGACTAAAATGATAATGATGGTTTTACCTAATAAGCTAATTAAGTAGCAATATTGATTTTTAGCACAATTTTTAGCTACATAAATTAAATTTAAATATTAATGATAAGGTAGGTGGTGTATCTTATTGAACTTTATATATGAAAATAAAAACTAAATGAGTTTTGTGACCTCTTGAAATTCACTCGCTGAAGTTGCCCTCAATCCTTTATTAGATACTTGTATTTATTTAATTTTTTATTAGCTGTTGTCCACTCTATTATTTGTCTTTTTCCACAAATAATTTCGAGCTGGGCAATACCATAGCTGGGCTTTCTTATTTGGAGTGGAAAGTTGCTTCTTTTATCAGCCATTGGATGAGAAACGGAGGGCATTGGGCATGGGGTAAGTCATTTGTGACTTACCTTCACAAAGTCTGACAATCTCAACGCTCTTATATGGTAGATCTCGGACACTCATATTGCTGACACAATATCTTCAACCTCTTGTGAAAAAACATATGAATATGTGCCATTTGATGATGTCATTGATTGTCATAGGGGGCAATACCATAAGATTTATCATTCTCAAAAAGATTGATTTTGCATTTGTTAAAGTTGAATCATATGGGGCAACAAGTAAGCTTGCAATGTTAACTGTTGTAGTATTTGAATTTTGAATTTTGGCATGCTGCATTGGTCTTACAAGAGGTTGCATATTTGTTACTTATAAAAAATTAACTGTTATTAGATGGCTAGACGTGATCTTCCACCGCCGGAAGTCATAGGTTTCTCTGGGTATTTAACCGTTTGGATTTGATCATCTAAGGTTGCCAAACATACCACGTCATCATCCATCAATTGCAAGCAACCCTATATGTTTCCCATAAATCAATTTGTAACATACATTTGTATAAGTATATATGTACATTTATGTGATTTTTAAAAATACCACAGGTAATTGACCACATCACTTGGCTTAAAGACACTCTCATACTTTGGGGTTCAGCAAGTCAATGTGATGAAGGTTCATGATTTGAATCATGAATTAGGCCCACTAGTCCATTGTCGAATTAGCTTTTTGATCACCCCTAGGAGAGGTAGAAATCTTGTACAGATATCAGAGGTAGGAGTAAAAGTAGCTGCGGACCAGCCAGTGGTTGCAGAAAAATATGCTGTCATGACATGTGTAAATAAGCTTCATGAATCGAAATTGGCTACACCCTGCCTACATTCTCCTCATTGTTGATACATGCTAAAAGGAGGAACATGCGTCATGACGTTGCGAGACTTTGTGCAGAGATGGCTCGGATCAACCAAAATAATGTGGTAATTAACCTGAAGTTGAACACATAGTTTATATCTAGATATATATGTTAATTTGTCACCTTAGCTGCAAAGCATGTTTCTCATAAACCTTTTTGTGCCAATAATTACAGGTGGTTGTGCATGACTCTACCTACACTGGGTGCAGCTATGAATCCATTCTAACCCGGACAATGGCTCGATTGGGTTAATTTGGAGATATGCTACTGAAAGGCCAACACTCACTACAAATGGATATCAGGCAAAGGTGCTTGCAGCTAAGATTAGAGACCCACCGACTGCTCGAATATGGTTAACTATTGTTAGTGCACCATGTCGTCGTCGGTGTGAAGCAAAGGAACAAGGTACTAGTTAGAACTTTGCTATACATTTCTGAGTGTTTTTGGATTCATCGGTGACCTACACTTCACCGACTTAGTTATAGAAGATTGTTAGTGAACTTGTAGTATCAGTTGAAAATCTTTTTTGATTGTAATGATGACTTGTTTTAAATTATGAGAGTTTGTATGAATTTGATGATCATTGTAATATATAAGTTCCTAATTTTGTTTTATTTTTAATCAGTTTGAATTTTATTAGACAAAAATTCTAATTTTGTGTGAATTTTAATCAATGCAAATAAACTGCAAAACGAAAATTATATATATAAAGATGTTTACAATCCCGGTTGGTTATTTGAACTGGGATTGAATGGTGCCCTACGTGGCGGTGGCATGGTGCCGGTTGCGTAACCGGGACCAAAGGGGGTTACGAACCGGTAGTGTATGTCTTTCGTGTACTAGTGCTACCATCTTGCCCATCACTAAATTATCTTGGGATAATCTTGAGTATCAACAGCTAGCATCCATCCCAAGGTTTTCGAGGTACATATAGAAGCTCCGACAAAACTGCTCACTCCTTAGCTTCCCTAACGAGATCTTTTAGCAGTTCTTCCTTTTCAGTTTTTTCTGTTCATGCTCTTCTCATGAGACCTTTTGCCTAATACAATCAAGCGCGTTCTTTGCATTGTAAACTGGACCTTGTTATCTCTGCACATGCACACTGCTCTTGATCCAATTTAAGCAAGGTTCTTAACTTCTTATATGAGAACGACAGAGACCTTGCATTTTGTCCAGTTAACTCTGTAATATAATTTATTTATGAATATAATTAATAATGTGTCCAGACGGCCAGTGATTGAATTCATTTATTACACACAAGATATCTGACTCATCATCAATAGAACTCACACGTACGTGTGGGTCTATGAAGGAATCCGGTTTGCTTCCAAAATTTCCTGAACGACCCTCTTTACCGCCCATTCCTCTGTGATAAGCCCACAGTGCTCTCCCCTTCAATCTTGATGGACTTGAATTGCTTCTTCTGTCCGGGTTGACGACTCATCTGCTTGTCAAACGCCAGCATACTGATCAAATTGACAGACCCATCTCCATCTCCATACACTATTTCCGGGGACAGGTCGTAGTTGCTGTCCCAGTACACCAGTTGCTTCGGGTCCTCACGCCCACTCCATTGATGCACGTCATAGGCACCATGGGTGCCTTGGAGTAGTTCATCTTGGGTGCCATCCGCCTCCTGAAAGCCTCAACGCCGTCCACGGAAGCCGATGTCGCAGAGGAAATCCTCCGTGTCATACGTGTTGGAATGTAAACATGACACGGCCCATGGGCCTGCCGTATCCGGCTCCCCATCGTACCTATATATGCGCTACTATGGTCTCGAGTAATACATCGCGTATTCTATCAAACCCTAACTTCTATCATGGTATCACGAAGGTTCGCATCCCCGCAACCTCGCTTCCGCACACCCGCCGCCGCTGATCCGTCGCCGGCCCCCCCCCCCTTCGCCGTCGAGTCTACGGCGAGCACCACTACCCATCTCCTCTCGCCGCCGATCCACTCGCGCGAGAGCCCCATTCCTCTCTGCCGCGGTGATCCGCATCCCTCGCCGGACCCTCCTCCCGATCCCCTCGATCGCGCCCCCATCGCCGCTATGGGTGGCGCCGCCACCGAGGCTGGCGCCAAGCGGCGTGGTGGAGGCCAGCGCGCCGCCCGCCGAGGCCCTCGACAAGGAGGAGGCCGCCAACGCCCGCGATCCACGCCCAGGCGACGGCGTGATGAACATCAAAGGTGCTCATCACCGAATCACTGGACAAGCCAGCAAACAACTTCGGCGGTGGCGATCCATGTTCCTCGTCGTCCTCGGCAAGTACAACCTCAAGGATCATGTGCTCACCGACGCCTCCCACCCCCGCGGCTTTGGGCGCGAATGGACTGCTGCGTCCTCACGTGGATCTACTGCACCGTCTCCAGCGACTGCGGCAAGCCCTCATGATCCGCGATCCCGCTGCCCGTGACGCGTGGCTCTACCTCGAGGGCGAATTCCTCGGGCAATGGGAATCCCGTGCATTGCTGATGGAGGCCGAGTTTGATCGGCTCAAGCGGGGCGATATGTCCGTGACGGACTCTTGCCGCCACCTCGAGGCGATGGCGCCTCCCTCGAGGAGTTCGGCGATCCGATCGGCGATCGATAGCTCGTCCTCACCCTTCTCCGTGGTCTCAACGGCAAGTTCAGCACATGGTGTCCAACCTAAAGATGCGCGGTCGTTCCCGGCGTTCGGAGGCCCGCGACGCTCCTGCTCCTTGAAGAACTTCGGCGTCAACGACGCCCACGGCGCCGGGCGCCTCGAGCCCAAGACCGGCCATGGTGGTCGCTAATGGTCATGATGTGGCGAACAAGCCCTCCCACCGCCCCTGCCCGGCTCGCGGCGGTGGCGGCCACGTCAAGGGGGCGACGCGGTGGCAACGGGCGCAACCCGCGAACCGTCGTCGCGACGCGGCAACGGTAACGGCGGGGGCAACGCCCGGCAATGCCGGTGGCTCCAAGGGCTCCTCACGGGTTTCGACGGTGCGCCACGCGCCGCGGCCATCCATGGTCGGGTCGATGCAGCCGCGGGTCGCGACGATTACGGTGCCCTCCCCCGCGACTCACGGTGCCCATCCGGCCCCTGTGATGCGGCCGTCGCCCACGTCACGCTCCGCCGCCCAGCGGCGCACATGATGCCGTACCGGGGGGCTACTACCGATCTCCACCCCCGGTTTCGGCTACGCCGGCGGCGGCCCTCGTCGTCATCGGCGGGGTCCTCCATCGGCGATCCCGCGATTACACGCCACAGGCCCCATGGCGGCGGGTCTGGGACGAGGCATCCTCGTCGGCAACTTCAACCACGATGTCACGGCGCCGCCGCCCAACCCCGTCGAGTGGTATGCCGACTCTACGGTCTTTGGTTCGCACATGACCGCCCACTACGGTATACTCTCCTCTCCTCGATCACCCTCCTTGTCCGGTCCTTCCTCAATTATCGTCGGTAATGGCTCCTTGTTACCTATTACCGCCACTGGGTCTTACTCATTTCCTCATTCGCGTCGTTCTCTAGTTCTTAATGATGTCTTAGTGTCCCCTAGCATTATTAAGAACCCGATTTCAGTTCGTCGCTTTACCATTGATAACAATTGTTCTATCGAGTTTGACCCCTTTGGCCTCTGTGAAGGACCTCCAAACCCGGAGCGTGATCGCCGGGTGCAATAGCACGGGTGACCTTTACCCGTTCTTTCCGTCCACCGCCAGCGGCACCCGGCTCTCACTGCGGCGTCGACCACGTGGCATCGTCGTCTCGGTCATATCGGTTCGAAGCTTTGTCCAAGCTAATTAGCTCCCAGGCCATTACTTGTAATAAACCTAAACATGATCACCTATGTCATGCATGTCAACTCGGTCGTCATGTTCGTTTTACCTTTGGATCTTCAATTCCGTGCCACAAATAAATTCGATTTAATACATTGTGATCTTTGGACATCTCCCATTGTCGGTGTGTCCGGTTACAAATATTATCTCGTTATTATTGATGATTGCTCTCATTATGCTTGGACATTCCCGCCGTCTTAAATCCGATACTTTCTCCACTATTTCTAACTTTTTTGCTCATGTGCGCACGCTAGATTTGGCACTTCCGTGAAGGCTGTCGGTCGCGACAACGGCCGTGAGTTTGACAACTCCTCGGCCCCGCCACGTTCTTCCTCTCCCTCGGTGCCATACTCCGCATGTCTTGCCCTCATACTTCCCAAACAAAGCGGTAAAGCCCGGCGCGCACTTCACACTCTAAATAATATTGTCCGCTCGTTGCTCTTTCAAGGCTGCCTACCCCCGGCTTATTGGGTTGAGTCCCTTCACACTGCCACCTAACTTCTCAACCGACACCCCACCACCACCCTAGGCGGCCTCACACCGTTCTTTGCTCTATACAACACCCAACCGGACTACACTCATCTTCGTGTTTTTGGCTGCGGCGTGTTACCCCAACCTATCTCGCCCTTTGCCACCCACAAATTATCTCCTCGTTCATCGTTATGTGTTTTCCCTCGGATCACAAGGGCTATCGGTGTCTTGACCTCCACTCTAACCGGATCATCATCTCCCGTCATGTGGTGTTTGATGAATCGGTTTTCCCTTCTCCGATATGTCCACCACCCCCCCGGACCCTAACACGCCGGATTTCCTCGACGATGATGACACCTCTCGCTATACCCGGCGGTTTAGCATGGCTGCAGGTACCTCGTCCGGCGCCTCACCGCCCATTTGATGAGCCCGACTCCAGCCGCGGGCACCGGGCGTGACCAGCTCGGGCGCGACCACACGGGGCTTCCGCTGGCAGCTCAGTACTGGCGCGACCCACGCGAGTTTCGGCGCGCGCCACCGGCTTCGGCGCGGGCAGCTCAGCGCCGGCGCTGGCGCGACCACGGGCGACCACCGGCTCAGCGCTGGCAGCCCGGCGCGAGCGCTCAGCGCCCGGCTCCACCGACTCCGCCCTTCCGCCCAGCCCCGCCGCCCCGACGACCCTGCATCACAGGTTGCTGCATAAATAGGGGCCAGGCGTGTCGTCGCACGGCCCGCCGCCTTGCCGTCAACGACCACGGCATCGCGCACGTGGAAAGTCGGCTTCTTGCGGCCGGGCCGATCGGCTCAATCTTCATGCGGCCGTGGTATCTCCCGTCCCGAAGACCCTCCGCGCTGCAGGCCACCGATCCACATTGGCGAAGCCGCAATGCAGGCCGAAGTTCGACGCACTTAAGGCGAATGACACACAGGGAGTTGGTTCCTCATCCACCAAAGCGTCAATCTTATTACGGGTAAATGGATTTACAGGCACAAATTTCTAGCCGATGGTTCTCTTGATCGTTACAAGGCTCGTTGGGTTCTCCGAGGCTTCACTCGCCTGGTGTTGATTATGATGAAACCTTCAGCCCGTCGTCAAGCCGCCTTTGTCCGGTGTTGTGCTCACCTTGGCCTTGTCCCGTTCTGGCGCGATTCATCGCCTTGATGTCAAGAACGCATTTCTTCATGGGACCCTCAATGAGACGGTTTATTCGACGAGCAGCCCACGGGTTTTGTTGACTCCTCTCGGCCTAATTATATGCGTCGTTTGAACAAGTCTCTATATGGGTTGAAGCGGGCTCCTCGTGCATGGCACCTTCGGATTCTGGATTTCTCACTTCCATTGGGTTTGTTGAGTCCAAGGCTGATTCGTCACTCTTCATTTACAGATCGTGGTGGTGATACAACTTTCACGCTTCTCTATGTGGATGATATTGTCCTTACGGCCTCTTCTCCGAGACTCCGTCGGCAAGACTTCTTGCCGCCGCGCCAGCGGGAATTTTTCGATGACGGATATGGGTCCTTTGCATCACTTCTTGGGCTTATTAGTTGGCGTCGAGCTGACACTCTTTTACGTCTCGTAAAGCGGTACATGCTGGACATTTCGGAGCGTGCCGGCATGAGTGCTCGCAAACCTTGCAGCACACCTGTTGATACTCAGGCCAAGTTGTCTGCGGATGGTGTTCCTGTGGCTGATCCTACACAGTTTCGCAGTATTGCTGGTGCCCTTCAGTATCTCACGTTCACTCGCCCGGATATTGCTTATGCAGTCCAGCAAGTGTGCCTCCATATGCATGACCGAAGGAGCCTCGCCGTTGCCATGAAGCGCATCCTGCGCTACATCCAGGGAACCTTGGAGCTTGGTTTCCATCTTCACAAGACCTCGCCTGCTGATCTTACAGTCTATTCTGATGCTGATTGGGCTGGTTGTCCCGACACTCGTCGCAGTTACCCTCGGCTACGGTGTGTTCTTGGGTGACAATCTGATCTCCCCGGTCGTCGGCGTCGGATACCGTCTCGATCGATCTTGAGGCCGAGTATCGCGCTGTCGCCAATGGAGTTACGGAGGCGTGTTGGTTGCGCCAACTCCTTCATGAGCTCCATTGCCCTCTTCGTCGAGCCACCATAGTGTACTGTGACAATGTCAGTGTTGTTTATTTATCAACCAATCCCGTTCAGCACCAGCGGACCAAGCACGTGGAGATTGATCTACACTTCATTCGTGACCGTGTCGCTCTTGGAGAAGTTCGTGTTCTACATGTGCCTACTACATCCCAGTACGCGGACATCTTCACCAAGGGTCTTCCGACTTCGGTTTTCGTCGAGTTTAGGAACAGTCTGAATGTTCGCGGTGCTCCCAGTTCTAACTGTGGGGGAGTGTTGGAATGTAAACATGACACGGCCCATGGGCCTGCCGTATCCGGCTCCCCATCGTGCCTATATGTACGCTACTATGGTCTCTGAGTAATACATCGCGTATTCTATCAAACCCTAACTTCTATCAATACGCCGAGTAGTTCCGCCGCCGGGTGATCACAAGTGGTTTGTGGCCGAAGACAATTGGGGACGGCAGATCCACGAGGGCAACCTCGAACCTCCTCCACATCGCCCTCAAAGACAGCATGGTAACTTGGACGTAGCTCATCATATATGGCCCGTAGGCAATGTTGAATGCCTGAAGTAGGATGCCCGTGGAGAGCACAGGCGCCACCAGGGCGAGGTGCTTGATGTACTCATCCCTCCACGCCGGCGGTGTGTTCCTGAGGAACTCGAGGGCGACCATTCCTCCGTAGCTATGGCCAAAGATGATAACCTTCTTCGTCTTGTTGCCATGCTTCTTGCTGGCGGCTTCGACGAGAGACTTGAGCTGTTTGAAGTAGCGTGAGTAGACCTCAGATCGCTGGCCCGGCACGGGAGGAGCGTAGCGCCAGTCGTAAGGGGCTCCAAACAAGGTATCTCCGTCATGGTATCCGACTCTCTCCAGGCCTTCTCTCACGTAGTCAACGCACTGTTTTCTACAAAAAGGAAACACATGAGGGATCACTCCCTACTGAGCTTTTATTTCAAAAAACTGAAAAGATCTTACAATCTTCATGAAACATAGAAAGAAACAAAGAAAATCAAGGCTATTACACATAGGCTTAATTTAATCTGTGGTTGATAAGCATTTTTTGCTCTCAGATTAAGTGTGGCAGGATTAGTTAGAACAGAGGATTACGTACGGGTTAAGAGGGTCCTTATTGTGGAACCCTCTTGCTGAGCCGAAGTTGGGGACGCGCATCTCGACTCCGGGCAGGTTCCGGTAATCGTTGATGGCAGGGTCGTAGACGAGGCGCATCTGCTCCAGGAAGCAATCCACGTAGTCATGAGCCGCCAGGTCTGAAACGTTGTTCCACAGGCCGAACCATCCCTTCCCCTTCATTGCGCCGCAGTGTGGCTCTGACGGTCGGTACGCCTCGGTGAGCCGTGCCTCCAGGTCGCTGCACATCGCCCCAGGCAGCAGAATGACCGGGTGGAGCTCGCTGCCGACGCCGGCGTCTTTGGATAGGTGGCCTGGCGAGAGGTAATCACGGAGGGCCGATGGGAGCACAAGGAGGAGAAGCAGAGGCAGCACAAGAGGAGTAGACAACGCCATGGATCGGAGGGAAAGTCTGCTCATGTGTGGCTGATTCCTAACTGTTAGCTGGAAGACATGACTCGTTACAAGATCATAGTCTAAGTGGCAAGCACCAACATCCTCGTTCACCCAATTTATTTAATATGTACGTACGTACCTATGGCAATTCACTTCTCGGTACATATGATTGCGCTCGAGCACCTACTACCGATGGCGATTAGTCAGTGTGGTGACTGAGTTAGCACGGATGGCGAACTGCCTAGCGTACCCACATGCATAGCATCTACACTCCAGCTGTATCTGCGCGTCCTGTCAAATCTCAAACACTGTGATCGGCAAGCTGAGAGTCCAACAACCGTCATGGCACCGCCAGTGCTACAGAATTGATTTTATAAAAAAATTAATCATGGTGGGCCACCTATTTGTCCGCCACATTAATGTCTCGATTAACAGTGGATTTTTTTTTATTTGCTGTGGTGGACAACTAATGAGAAGGAGTTGGAGTTACCTGATTCTGATGAAGAGGGTAAGGTTGGGGTTAATATGTCCTCCTTTAGGCTAGAGGATATTGAGAACCCAATTTTCAAGACATGAATGATGTTTGCATCAATAGAGCTGCTTAGAAGGGCTATTTCAGAATAAGTATCAAAGAGAGGGTGGAGATAAAGATGCCATCGAATGACAAGAAAAGGATCAAAGCCCATTGTGATGAGAATTGCCCATGGTATTTGTATGTTTCGTGGGACTCAAGGATGAGTTGTATCTTGATCAAATCTTATGTTGGGGATCAAACTTGCCAGAAGAAGTGGGAGGTCAACAAGTGCACTGCAAAGTGGCTTGCAAACAAATACTTGGATAGGTTTAGGGCTTATGAGAAGATGAGCCTGACCCATTTTGGAAGACTGTTTAGCTGGAGCTAAACCAAACCATTTCTAGAATGAAGCTGTGTAGTGCAAGAAGGCATGCATGGAACATCATTTATGGGGATGAAGTGAAGCAATTCTTATGAGCTTAGGAATTATGGCCATGAACTTAGAAGAACAAATCCAGGCAGTACCTTCTTTCTGACATGCCAAGATGGTTTGTTCAGTACACTGTACATGTCTTTAGATGCATGCAAAAGAGGTTTCCTTGCTAGTTGTAGGTCTGTGATCTGTCTGGATGGTTGCCACATCAAGACCAAGTTTGGAGGGAAGCTGCTAACTGCAATATATAGGTATAGACCCAAATGACTGCGTATTTCCTATGCCATAGCAGTGGTGGAGGTGGAATGCCTAGCATCATGGGAAGTGGTTCTTAGAGACACTGAAACAGGACCTTGGAGTGGAAAACACAACACCTTGGACCATAATGACTGATAAACAAAAAGGCCTTTTCCCTACTGTTTAGCAAGTGTTTCCTGAGTCAGAACATAGGTTCTGTGTTAGACATCTGTACCAAAATTTCTCAAGCCATTCACTATGTAAAAAGGCTAATAACCGCCAAGGTGCGCCCTGAGACGCCGCTTATAGCGTGCGCTCAGTATCTGTCATACCATCGACGCTAGCGGTTTGGGCGTCGCCGCATAGGTGTCGGCGGTCCCACCCGCCAAAAACGCCGTCTGAAATAAGGGTAATTATAGACGCCGCATCTACCCGACGCGTGCATTTTCCGCTCGACGTTTTCGTTCTCTGGATACGACGCCGCACGGTATCAGACACCTTTTTAAACCAAGTGTCTCGCAAGATTCACCATATCTTAGACACGCGTTTAGGCAATGCACGCATTCTTGGAGCCGGTCGTCCGTGGATACGAACAGTAATTGACGCCGCGTGTTTGTATACGAGACACTCTTTTTGGTGCCACCCGTCTATACTGTTGCGAGTGTTACGTACACGCGCGTCTCTTCACAGACGCTTGGAATGTGCGAAGGGTCCATGAACGGTCCACGTAATTAAAGTCGCGTTTAGATTCGCACGCGTTTTACCAGGGCGTCCCCGCGTATCAGACGCTACCGACGCGGCTGGCGAATTACGTGCACGCGTTTAGTCAAACAGCCGTCTATACCGCTTGAAACTATTGCGGACATTGACCAGGTAAACGGGACGCGTGGTGGGTGCACGGTTCGTAATCTTCGCCACGGAGCGTCTGATCGCGCTTTTTTGTTAGAGACGATTTGTATCACTAGGTGTGCGTGATACACGAATCGGTTTTTCTGACGCGTGATAATGTAGAGACGTGCGAAGTCGGCGTGTAATCCGTATTGTTGGGAAATATTGCGACGCGTGTCAATATACGACGACGCTTGGCGGTACAGCGCTGTAACTATCACGTCCATTACGATCGCGACGTTTGTCGAGAGCGGTTTATAGCAACAGGTGTCCGTACATATACGGATTGTTCTGACGATTGGACCGTATGCCCGCCTCGATCCCGACGTTTGTATGAGTGCAGACGATTGGTAGTGGTATGTGCTCCAGTAACTAGAGTATCTCACCTACTGGACATTAGATAAAGACAAAAAGTTCTATATAATACATTACCCAAAGCCGAATGTTCTTTTACAAAGACACATGATTACTTACGATTTATGGTACATTAGCATTCGTAAGAAAGTCATAACGATGCTTGATCCAGGAACGATTAGCAATCTCAAAGGACAGGAAGGCATCTATGCTGGCGTAGTTAATCTGATTCGCTGACAACTGAAAGTCTCCCCATCGGTGGTGATCGATGAAGTCGCCCTTCTTCTGCTGCTTCTTCTTCTTCTTCTTCTGACGAGGAATCTGTAGAACCGCCGACGCTAGAGTATCCAGCGAGGGGAGACACTACAGTTCGCGCAGATTCTTGTACTCGTTAACATCAAGAGCGGGCACAATAAGTTATAAGTCGCGTGGATTGAGAGCCTTGCACCCTTGAGCCAACTTCAAGGCGTTCCACGTCCCTGCCTATGGCCGCCCCAAAGTGAACACATGGCCCTCATCTTGAAGAAAGTGGTTCAAAACACGGGGTAACCGGCCCCCTGACTGGTGCACTTGATATACAAGGCATCAATGGCCAACACACACCAGAATAAAATACGATCCCGAACTCCCTTTTGCCAAACTCGTTGGGAGGAAGAATCCTCCACTCCGAAGTCGAGGCCAACGAGCATACCCGACCGTTTGGACTTTGGACATGGTTACCTCGGATTTCGTTGATGAAGTCCTCCACGATCGTGGCATCGCACGTGACTGTCGTGTCGATGTCTGCGGGTATCTCGTCGCCGGCGATGACCACATTTCGCGGCAAGTGCGCGTGGTCTCCGGGCATGGTCTTTGCCCGATTCTTCGTGAGATGACTCCATTTCTCGTGTTTTTTGCCGGGGAAGAAACAAAGGCGCTTCTTAAGTAGATGGGGTCTCCAACGGCGGTTGCCGTCGCGAATGGTTGCGTCGGTTGAGTTGCGTCCGTTGGAACTTGTGAACAATCCATTAATCGTTGTGGAAGTTCAAATGACGGATTGATGCAATGGTGCATCCGTTTTTCGAGTTCGACACGTGGTTTTGGTGTGGATGCGTCGTGGGTACGAGTTGGCCGATGCGCCTGGGAGGCGTGTCGCCTAGAAGTAAGCCCTCCTCCGCGGCCTCCACCGGGTGGAGTTTGGCTCGTGCCCGACGACGATTGAAAGCGGCTTTGGCGGCGTAACGAACGGATCTCTCAAGGTCGCGAGGAAGATGAACAGGAGCTTTCTACTTCTCGTAATTTTTCTTTTCTTGTGGATCCTGTTTGTAAATGGGCGGTGTAATGCGTTGAGATAAATACATTTCCTTAAAAAAAAAAAATCGCGTTGTGCAACCGGTTTTTTAGTCGCCTACATATGCGAGGCATATGTATGTGTGGTTAACAAGTTGTACGTACAAGCTTTTAGTCATCATATATTTTCTCAAACCGAACAACCGGGCCATCGAGTTTGCATCATCACATTGTTTTAGTACTACCCTAGCTAGTACATGATCACCAAAAAGTAAGTCAAAGCTTCTAGTCATCATATATTTTCTCAAACCGAACAACCCTACCATCGAGTTTGCATCATCATATTGTTTTAATACTACCCTAGCTAGTACATGATCACCAAAAGTAAGTCAAGACAAAGATAACATCAATCACATTATTTAGTGTGTTGTCGGCATCGTAGGCATGCCACCCCGCCGTGTACTCAACACTAGCCTCAATACCGGCAAGCGAGCCTATGCATCATGAGCCCTCGTCTTCGCTCTCGGCCTTCCTCTTGATGAGATCCTCAACAGCCCAAACAACTTCAAGGAGCTTACGCATGAACATATATATGAGGGATCCGGATGATATCGTTCGACAAAAACAAGTCACATCGTCCAAATCACAAGCATCGCTCATATATTTGGTCATTGAGAAACCGATGTAGTGGAATAAAGCATGCATGCATGCAAAGTGAACTATGCCAAAACCGGTGGCCGCAGAGAACTACCATTATATTCACGGATCTATGCCAAAACGGTGGCCAAAATTGGTTTTCTCAATTTAAACAAAGCATGCATGTAAGTGAACTATGCCAAAACCGGCAAAAACCGCCGGCCGTAACTACCATTCTCGGAAGTATGCCAAAACAGTTGGCCTTGGCCAAGCCAAAATGGGTTTTCTCAACTCGCCGCTACTGAAACTGAAACTAGTAGTATAACCGGCTACTTGGTATACTAATTAAGGCCCCTGTTTGGATCCAAGAGGATTCTAAAATCCTTGAGAAAAAAAATGTGGTAGCTTCCAAACACACCCTAGATTCTAGAATCGATGGTCGGGATTGTAAAAAATCTAGAATCATGTGGCATTAGTACTGCGCCAACGACGATCTTGCTTCCATCTCCTTCGCCGTCACCTCGGCTTCGGGCTCCTTGCCTCGACGCCGCCGCCGAGGACTTCTCCTTCGCCCTCGCCTCCGCCTCCCGCTTCCCGGCTCCTTGCCTCGACGCCGCCGCCGAGGACTTCTCCTTCGCCCTCGCGCTGCGCCCGGCTTTCCCGGCGGAGGGAGGCGCCTGGAAGACGACGCCTCTCCGAGCGCGAGGAAGCAGGACTCAACGACGCCGCCCGGGGGCAAGGAAGGAGGATCGACGACGACGTCGTTGAAGGCGTGAAACGGGCATGTCCTCTTTCCTCCATCGCTTAAGCTCCCGACGATACTCCTTCGCGCCACCGCCGCTAGGGTTTCCAAGTTACTAGTGAGCGAGGCGATTCCGGTCCGCCTCCCCAACGAGGCGGCCCGGATGCCTTGCTTCTTGTACCCCGTGGAGGCGCGGGGATGCCTTGCTTCTTGTACCCGTGGAGGCGGCCGGACGCCCTTGTTGAACCTTGGCGAAGTCCTCACCATCCGCTTTCCACCTAGCACTATATATATATATATATATATATATATATATATATATATATATATATATATATATATATATATATATATATATATATATATAGTGCTAGGAGCGCGCGCTTCTTGGCGCTGCGGGAAATAATGTACCGATAGGTGTGTAATGGCAATGAGAGTCTCGAGGCAGTCATAGTTCTTGTTCTTGCATAACATAAACTTACCGGTTTGTGATAGAGCTGGGTGCCACCAAGCATTGGTATTATGCATACATAAAAAAATACAAACCCGTGATCGCTAAGGTCCCGAAACGCCGGAGCGCAACTATCATACAAAAGGGCTAAGTCGGGGTTTCACCTCAACACATCGGTGTTTTGGGCACACCCCGTGTGCATGATGATACAAAGATTTTGTTCTTGCATAACTTAAATCTAGCGAACCACAACAGTGATAAAGTCATGCGGGCATGAAATCATTGCAACTCCATTTGGTATTCTTTGGGATGGATATGACCAACTTGATACAAAATATAATACATTACAGGATACATTGATCTCGTAAGCAAACAATATACCATTATTCATATTCATGGGGCATCCCTCACACATGACAACTCGATGCAAAAACAGAATCTTCGGTTTAGGGGAGCGTGTTAGGTAGTAGTCATGAAGATGAAGCAAGTGTCGCTAGGCGCATACACGAATTAAGTCCTTAAAAAAACAAATCTAGGGCCCAATTTTCTTTTGTGCATACAAAAAGTAGACCATGAAGCATCCCACACCCACATAACCCGATTGCGCAAGTTCACAAATGGAGACGAAACACTTTCGGGGATTTTTTAGCTCTCTCTTTACCATACCGCATTGCACCGAGCCATTTTTCTCAAGTACCAAGCAACGGATCTACCCGCATAGAACCAAATTAAAAGTATGTTATAAATGGTAGAGAATGTTGGTCTGTCATAGCACATTACAATTCTCGAATTAGTATGTAAATAATTTTCATCTTAACATGCATGATGCATCACCGGCTCGATGTAAAACAAGAAAGGCATGTATGCAACAATAGAATTAAATATAGCTATTTGTGTCCCGGTACGCCGTGAAACACAAGATTCTATTTTTGCAACCGCAGAATGCATAACACAAACACAAGCAAATGGGGATCGGCTCACGAAAATTATCGATTCGCTTGGAAATAAATGGGATAAAAATGGTTTGACTACCTCTAGAGAAGACATGTAACTAACACATGGATACGATATATATGTGAAAAGCTAATTCTACAAATATACATTTGGGCAACAGAGGTTCAACCATATGGCTTTTGCTGTTCTGTCGTGAATCTAATGCTCACAAATTGTGTAAAGGAAAGTCACACAAGTAAAACAGATGTCTTAAAATTGAGGACCTAGTGTCTGCAGTACCAAAGACATAGTTTTCTATGCAACATCGAATATTGTCGGGCTTCGACAAATTTCCATGTATGTAAATTATTATTATGTATGAAGTATAGCAAAATAAACTTATAATAGGCATTGTACTATTAAACCCACTTCTTGCTCCTACCTTGCTACTATTCCATCTCTATACACTTAAATTGTTTCCTCGTATTTTTTTATCGTTATTGAAAAAGAAATTATGTAACCATACTTACTCGGTTAGAAGGCCATCTTGTGTGCCGGCCGGCGGTTACCAGGGCCGACCGGCGGAGACAAAACAAAAGACATTGAACATGAGAAGAAATTTTGCTACGTGTGTAAATAGAGGGCGTCCTTTAATTGAATGGACTTTTTTTGTGTGATTAACTACAGGTCGGCTATAGGTGAGTCCTTATTTGAATGGATCTTATTGGACAAAGGTACCGATGTGTAGAGGTAGAGCATGCATAGATGTCTACAATCTGTGGTGCAAACATATTGGAACACACGTAAGTGGCGTAAGCAAGCATGGTACTATTTTATATACAAATGGATAACATATATGATATGATAAGAACCGAAAGCAAAGATTACAAATTCAGGATGGATGCAAACAGCAAGAATCGGACAAATTTCAGATCAAGTACATAGTTGTTTACATGCATGAAGAAGTGCACCATTGAGTAGATATCAACGTCTTTGCATACCTTCAATATCGTACAACATTCGGGATATTGCTTTGTTTCACATCCGCACCGAGAAAGGCAAGCCCGGGGGTGGATTCACTTCAAGCCCGTCCGATACGCCCGGGCTGGATTCGGGAAGCAATGGCCGCCGCGCCTCTTCACCCAAGAAGATGCCCCGCACGATGTGGAAACCGGAAACACAAGTTCTTCTTCATCCGATCCGTTTTTGTCTACGTTTTTGTCTTGGCTCATATCAATTGTTTAGTTGTTTAAAAAAATTCAAGATAACTCACCCCGTTGCCTAATTGGATGAAGATGGCCAACCTAGAGGTGGAGAATGAGCTCCAAGCGCTTTTAACTAGTACACGAACCAGAGCGCACACCGCTGTGGTTGCAAAGCTCATGAATGAACACGCCATAGTGGTTGCCAAGCTCAACCAGATGAGCCGATGAGGCATTTACCAAAGAAGATGTGGACATTTTCTTCGGCCTCCTCCCCATCCTTTTATAATCTCCCACGTAGGTCTTTGTGTTTGTACCTAGGTGTTCTAGGATGAATCGAAAAGGTATAAGACAACAAAATTATTGAGCAATGTTGTACAAGGTTAGATAGCATGAGTCACACAGATATGCAGGACAAAACAAAACCTTTTAGAGCCATTCAAAAAAACCTTCAAAAAAGGAAGGATAATGCACTTTACAATCTAGATTTCGGTGCTTACCCAAGAAGATGTGCTTCTCTTGCAACATCTTTTTCGCCTCCCTGAGAACACCAAGAGATCTCAGCGGCCGAACGCCGCGATAAACGCCTCGTTCACCGCGCCCCGCCGGCCGGGATCCCCGGCCGGGAAGTCAAGACGACGGGGCGCGACCTCGCCGAAGCCGCCACCGTGAGGCCCCACGACGGACCCCCGGATCCGCAACCACCGAACAAAAACTTCAGATTTGTTGTTTCTAGAACCACAGAAAACCAAATCTAGCTAAATGGATGTGATAAAAGAGGTGCACCCGGATGGAGACGGCGAAGGCGAGGCAGACACCTGTGTCGGACCGCTCTCTACTCTTGTTTGGTTCTCAGAAGAGTTTGGAAGTGAGCAGAAGAGGGGAGAAGAGTAGTACTACCTACTGTACTAGTATAGTTGGAGTATGGGAGAAGGAAGAGGCCAGAGAGACTGCGAGAGAAACAGAGAGAGACAATATGTGTACTAGTAGTAGTACTACTGCAGAGTGTTCAGACACCATATGGCCCCATGGGCACCCGCCCGGTTAATAATGTACTCCATGGCCCCATGGCCCCATGGTTTTGTATCTTACTCTCCATACTAGTACTTCAAATTTCAAACGTTAACTCTTCAAATATTTGAAATTCAACTTTCAAATAATATCCACCAAACGTGACAAAAGTAGTACTCGTTTCGAATTATAGTTCGTTTGACTTTTTTTTACCTCAAGTTTGACCACTGTCTTATTCAAAAAATTTGTGCAAAAACAAATAAGTTTAAGTCACTCTTAAAGAACATTTGACAATAAAGCATGCCACAACAAAAGAAGTGATATTTTGCATAAAATTTTGAATAAGACGAGTGGTCAAAGTTAGGGTTGAAAAAGGAAAACGACCTACAATTTGGAATGGATTAGCAAGAAGAATACAATAGCTTGACACATCATTATTTTACAAAATCGTAGAAAGAAAAATCATCACATTTGGAGTTACGATGAGGGAGAAAGACCGTTACAAGTTGTAACCATAGATTAATAAAAAGAAAAAGAAAAATTAGGGTTCTTGAGCCCCGGAGGTCTCCGACATGGCGGCACACCGGGCGCGGCGCTGGATGTCACCAGAGATGAGGCCTCTAGCGACGGAGGACCACCACCGTGATCCCTAGAGAACCTAGCGTTCCTATCTTTGCTATCGGATGAGCGGGTTTAGGCGGTACCGAGTTTGACGCCGACGGCGGGTGGCGGGCGGCACGGCGGAGCGGGGGAGCGACACTCCGGCCGACGAGGATCGGCCGAGGTTAAATGGACGGGATGGAAAGCATCGTAAACGCAAAGTAGACGCTCAAGACTCGAGTGATGCAGGACGGGTCCGAGAGGGGTTGCCGCCGTGGAGAACCATTGAACTCGCGCGGGCGTGAACCGGGCGGACACGCGAGCGTTCAAGGCGCCGTCAACGGCACGTGCATAGCTAGCAATGCCGAGGTGCTCGCGGGCGCCATGACCGCATGGTCGCGGGCGGCGGTCATCGCAAACATGAATGAATATAACACGAATTACCACATAATCATCCATCACGCACCAAAAAAGTAAGATATAGATCACATAATGCAATGCATGGGTGCATTGTCGTCATCATCAACATATACATAGATTCATACGAGTCCACTCGCTTCTCATGCCCACCCCGCTTGCACAAACAACCTCCTACAATCGTCGCGGATCCTACACTCCTCGCCGCAGCGATGCGGGAGGCCGCCGCCACGCTCCCTCCACCCACCGGCCGATGGCGCCGCGACGTTCCGCCCTTTCAGATCGATGCCCGCCCCCGCGAGGCGCCGGTTTGGCGGAGAGGAGGAAGATGCGGCCTCATCGCATGGGGCACCACCGTGTCGTCGTGCAAGACCGCCACGCCGTCCGCGGAGCATTGCACGCTTCTTGGTCTTCCAGGGGGCCATCGCCGCCGCCGTGTCGCGCTCCACCTCCCCGCAACACCTCTCGGGCATGGTCATCATCGCGGCGGCGGCATTTCCGCCAGAGTAGAGAGCGCAAGAGCGTGCACATACCGAGCGAGTTCATGCCCCGAGTTGGCGGCTTGTTCCAAAGAAGTCGAAGCGGCGGCGAGACGGTGCCGCGGCCTTCCACGAACACGCGACATGCTCGCTTTCCTCAAACACGCCTCCGTGTTGCCGAATTTGGCGAGGTCGGTGATGAGACCGCGCAAACTCGCGACTATTTGTTGACACCGTTATAGCATAATATTAATAGTCAACTAAACATGAAATAAGGGCGTAAAATGAATATCAATATAGACTAGGGTTTTACTAACATAATTCCACGAGCTTTGGTGATTTATATATTTCTAGGGACTTAACAGATAAATCTTGAGAGAAAGATGGAGAAAGTTCCAGAGTATACAAGACATATGATGACAAGACTTGACCGTGAAGCAACTCAATCCAAAAAAAGTGGACTAAAACATTCTAGAAAGTACCAGAGAACACAGGTTTAAGGAATATGATGAGGCCCGAGGAGAGGATAGCCACCACCGGCCGGGGCTAGGCCCATTTAGGCCGGGCCGCGATAGTGGGTCCCACCTGTCATCCTCTCCTTTCTATGGCGGTTTAGAACCGACATTGAGGTTGTATCTACACCGATTGCCAAGGTCGGTTTGATCCAAGGGCTATCATTCATTGCCAAGGCCTATATAAGAAGACCCTGACCCCCCGTGGCTAAACCCTAATGCATTCTATCTCATTCTATTCATTATCTCTCAGTTGTAGAGGTGTCCCAATGTAAGGATATCCTCTCTTTGGGATTAGTGAATTAGAAGTAGATTAGAAGAAGATTAGTAATGTAATTAGAGATAGATTAGCCATGTAATTAGAACTAGATTAGATCTAACTTAGATCTAATCAAGAGTAAAGGAGAGAGGAGCTATGCTCCTGTTCTGGAGATGTCTTCAGAGTATGGTATGTCTTTGTATCTTCTCTACAAGACTTATGATCACATATTTATCTTCTCTATTTACTTCCATGTTTTACATATATGGTTAAGTATAGTTGTTATGTTATTGCATGGGATCTCCGCTCGTATTGAGGGCTCTAGTTATTCATGGTAGCTAGAGTAGTAATCGGTAGTATAGACATGGTGTCTAGGCTATTGATTACCTGAGATTGCACCCAACCCCACGGATAGTTTGTGGTAGCCCCGTGTGGTGACCATTCGATGGCCGATGTATTCCTCCACGTTCGGGTTGGTGATTGTAGGACCTTGCCAAACCTTCCTAGCCCCCTTCTCATCCCTTTTCGTGGTTAGTGCTTTTGGTGTTTTGAAGTGTTATGGTATAATTGCTATCATAGAACCTAAGTAATAGAGAAGTAATGGGGAACCTTAATCTCTCTCTTTGACCTCTTGTTTAGTTTAGATATTCTTTGACATCTTAGGTAGGTTATTATTTTATGTTTTGATATTTACTTATCCTTTAACAACTACCCCCTCACTATAGTCTAGTGGTTAGCTAAGTTAGTGGATACATGATTGTGACTTATTAGAATTCTTTAGCCAAAGCTTCCCCGTGGATACGATACTCTAGAATACTCATCCTAGGGAAAACTACAATGGTAGGTGTTTGGTAAAGGCGATTGCGTAATCCTTCATATTCTTTTAGCACTTAACAAATGCCAACTTTGCGCCCTCCGTTTCGTCTTTTATACCCAAAGACATAGTCCGGGATGCTCCATCCCACTAAGGCGAGGCGGCACGCCTCTCGTGCCCGGCTAAAGAGGTGGCCCTTAGATTCATGAGGCCCTCCATAGGATGCTCATGCGGCCATGGCGACGCGGAGCGCAATGTGCTCAAGCAACTCCCCGCGGAAGGTTCTCCATGGCTCGAGGCGCGCGCACGGTTTTCTACGCCGCTCTTGGTCCGGGGAAAGGAAGATGAACAGTTCGGCCGATCAAAATTGGTGGGCGTAAAATGCGGTTTTTTAGTAGTACTAGTATGAGTGGGCGCAGAGAGATGGACGAACCCTCACGGTGAAACGCAGAAGAACAGAATTTAGGGCGGCGCCATTTACTACCGACGCAGCCTTTCCATATAGTACTAGTATACTAGTATTTTTTTCCATAAGACGGCCGATCATATCCACACACCTTGCATGCGTATCCTAGTTCCTACACACCCGCCGCCAACACGGCGCAAGACGCCCGCCATCGTTCGCGACCCGTGACGCCTTTTGTTCGGCCGGGTTCGACCACCACAATCCAACGGTGTTTTTCTCTCACAACAAATCAGCACCATCCGGCCAAGCCAAAGTATTTTTCTCTCACAACAAATCACCTTGGATTCTAGAATCCCGGAGAAAAACCAATGTAGAAACATGAGTCGCCCGGCCAGATTCTCGAAGTTTCATTTTACCATGTTGCCCCTCGTCCATATTGTAGGAAGTGCAGAGAATGAAGGACATAAAAGGAATCGGGTAAAAAAAAAGAGATGAAATCAACTACTAGAATCCGTGATCCCAATAAGAAATTTGATTTTATTTAGAGTCCGGATTTTGGAAATCCATCCGGAATCTAAATTTTAAAAATCTAGAATCTAAACTAAAACTTGGACATATTTCGTTGCATGTCCCTCTGCTCACTCATCATTTCAGCAACAATCAAACATGCACACAAATTTGGAAACGTATAACACATGTATTATAATGGTATATCACAACCCACGCTTTTAGATTTGCGCTATGAAATTGAGCGGCAAACTGCTCGGTCACTATTGCCGCTATAGCGCGCTATTTGCAACGAAGCGCCAAGATGCGGGTTCACGCAATAGCGCCGCTATAGCACGCTATTTGTTTCAAAAAATAGGAAATCGGGACAAGTATATATAATTATAACCGATAAGTGATAATTTGATAAGTGATACCGATAACCATATAATAAAGTTCTTATCCTCAAAGCAAACAACCATAAAAGCATCAAGTCAAGTACATAAGCAAACAACCATAAAGTTACCGGAAATTACTCAATCACTAACAATTGGCCGGTTGGGCCGAAATCACTTGCCGCCACAATAGCGCGGTATGACACTATTTGAGCTTAGCTAGCTTGAATAATAGCGCCAAAAAGTGCAATTGCATAGCACGATTTCTACGGCGCTATAGCGCCTATAAAACACATCTCAAGTATCAAGTTTGTTCGATTATGAAATAAATATCATTAGATTGATTATGATATGTGTATTTTTTAATAAATAATTAATCCGACCATCTAGAGATCGAGGTAGCTATCCATGCATAAGATCTGGTCGATCAAACAAACTGTTATTATTTATGTTATGAAATAAATATCATTAGATTGATTATGAGATGTATTTTTTTAATAAATTAATCTGAATGTGATCAATAGAGTAGTATATAGTACCCTTCGTACCTTAAAAAAAAATGCAATTCTCGTTTTCCAAGAAGTTAATGTATTTAAACTCGCCGGCAATTATATATTAAAATATATTAATATTTTACTAAGTAATTAGTATCATCGAAAAGATCTTTAAGTCTAGTTTTTAATAAATTTATTTGGAGATATAAATGTTGCACGTAAAATGTCCATTTTTTACTTGACAATCCTTGTTTGACCTGTCTGTCTTATTCAAAAAAAAGTTTTAAATTTTTTTGTTATTTTGTTATGACTTGTTTTATCGTTAGAGATGCTTTCATAATAATTTATTTATTTTATTAATTAGATAAATATTTAAAATAAGACGAATGATTAAACAAGAATCGTAGAGGTCAAAAAACGAACTTTTTATTTGTGGGACGGAGGGTGTATTTTCTATAAACCTAGTCAAAGCCGAGAAAGTTTGACCGGCATGCTTCCCATAGTTGCAAGCTTTTTGGAACGGAGGGAGTACAAATTTGGTCAAACATACTAGTACTCCCACTTGTAGTACTACTACTACTCACCGTTTCTATGGACACGAAACCCATAGTTGCATGTTTTGTGGAACGGAGGGAATAAGCACGAGCACGACTTGAGTTTGGAGTGGAAAGGGATGTGTTGCATCGACGGCATCACTCTTTTCTTTCTTTATGAGTACGGTAGAGCGGGATGCACGTGTTGCAATTGTTTCCAAAACATGACCGTAGAGACGGTTATTTTTTTTTGTAAACACATGGTGTAGAGATGGGAACCAACTCTTTTTTTTACTTTATTTTTCCTTTTGTAGTATTTCGTTTCTTATTTATTATAAAAAAAATCCAATTCTGTTGACCGGGTTGGTTGCCCCGGCGAACCGCCCGCCGGTTCGGCTTGAACGCAAACCTCCCGCCGTTTCTGAGGAGGCGCCGTTTCATAGATGTTAAATACAAGCAAAAGAACGGGCGGGAGGGCGGTGAAGCCCGGCTAGGGCCAGCTAGTCGATCGATCCAAGAATGGCGAAAGGCCACGCAAGAAGGCAAGGCAAGACGACGTGGCGGCGATGACTTGCTTCCTTTTGATGTCGCCAGATGATCCGCCAGACGAGATCTTCGTGGTAATCGCAAAAGGAGCCCGACGGATTTCTTTCTCCATGGCTCTACTTGTACCTTCGTCAAGTCTGCGCAGAAGTTGTGGATCCTCTTCACCGACTCGCGACGACATGATCCGCTCGTGTCGCTCCATCGGCTTCATAATCTACACGGTAGGCGGCGACCACGCTGGGAAGTCCTCGAGCCGTGGAGCAATTGGAGAAGCTTTCCTCGAGGCCGGTCATCCGAGGCCATGTGCTACGCCGGATGCGGTTGATGGACATGGCGGCGGGCCGTCGTCGGCGCTAAGGAAGATTCCAGCCGCGGATCCCGCTGGCTGAAGCTCGTCAAGCAAGCCAAGGACGCCGGGACCCCGGGGCGCTTACTTCTTGGCGATGCTAAAGTACCGTCGGAACCCCACGGACCCCGACGCTACCGGGTGTTGCTCCATGGAATCATCGGCGGCGCCGCCCGTTTCCTCGACGGCCGGTGGGAGGGCCTTCGACACGCGCGCACGAAGGTCAAGCAGACCTCGAGGACATTGCGGCCCGCGGCCCAAGGTTTCCTTACCGCGAAGGGACGGGTCACGCTGCCGCCAAGGATAGCCACGCCTCGTACATGGCCGGAGGGATGCAAGAGGTATGGGCCCGAGCCCGTCACCCCCAAAGTCGCCCGGCATCGCAGCACTTTCGGTGCCGCATCATGCATGAGTTCGACTGACGCGGACCGCAGGCCTTGAGAGGTGGTGATGTACGCCGTCCGGAGGATGTGAGATCGATGACGATGCGCCCGGCCGCCGGCCAGCGGCGGCATTGGGCGCCAATGAGCAAATCGATTTGATATCATTAGCTAGTTCTTCAACTTTATTTGATAGTATATATTGTAATGTAGTATATACTACTACTTGTGTTTACATTATGTTGAACGTAATATTTATTATTTTGTAATGTACTACGTGTGTTTATCTTCCTTATGTTGAACGTAATATGCATTGAAATTTAGGCATCTTCATGTGACCGTCGGTTGTTTTTGTTAGCAACCGCCGGAATTGGTGGGCGAAGCGTAAATCAAATGCGTGCGCGTCCTGGGTGGAGCGAGAGATCGAGGGACGACATGACCCTTGAAACGCGCTGCAAAGGCAATTTAGGGCGGCGCCATTTACTACCGACGCAGCATTTTTTTCATAGAAATAATACTTACGTTTCCAAATTATAGTAGAGTCTATAATTTTGTTTCCATGAGACATGCACACACCTTTGCATGCATATCCTACACACCTCGCCGCAAACCGGGCGCACGCTCGCCATCGCCCGGTGTCATCAAGATCGATCGGTCTCGATCGGCGAGGCACCGATTGATGGGCCGAGAGGACTAAGGACGGACGGGACGCGAGCCCTTGTTCATGCACACACGAAACCGCCGAGTCGGCGCCTTCCCGGCTCCTCACACGTCCCGTCGGCAAGGCGAGTGGGGCCTCATGGCATGGCAGCCTTTGACCTCCGCGTGCATGCGTGATCGTGATCGTGCCGAACAGCTTCCATCAAATTGACAGCAGCAATCACACATGCACACATGTATTATACTCTACGTTTTTTTTTTTTTTGACAACAAGATTACACGGTTATCACAACTAATAAAACGCATGTCGGTTTTTCATCATCATCGATGCCCGTCATGGCGAGGCACCATTTGGGCTATAGAGCGGGTAAATGCGCCACGGATCATATGCGCCGCCAAGTCGCCCGACCTTAAAATTCCATAATGTGTACAAGACAATGGATGTTCTTCCCGTCCCGCCCGCCGCCTCGGTGGTTGCCTTTGATCTCCCGCGAACACACCTACCGGCACACCGTCGACGTCCGCGGCACCGGTGTTACGCGTTCCCGAGTAAGAGCATATTTGGCGGTTTCATGCCCCGACCCGACGGCGTGATCGCTAAAAGATGACCGGAAGCCAAGACAATCAAGTAGACCTTTCGCAGGGGCGATCTACACTCGCTGTTGTTCAACATTCCAGAGGGCTACACTCTCCCCGAACTCCGTGATCGGGTAGCCCGTGGTGTGCCGAGGCGGGCGACGACGTCCGTGTGGGTTGGACGCGGAGTCGGCACGGCACATCGTAGGCCACCCAATCACCGGCGTTCACGAGAGTGGATGTAGACTACAACGCCGACTTGCCAAAGAAAGACTAGAATCGAGGCGCGCGGCGCCGAACGCTGAGGGTATCGGAGGGGCATGAAGTGGAATGGCTCCGTGGACTTGGCGGCACGACAGGTTTTTTTTTTTTTTTGTGGAAGCTCTTAGTAGCAAAGTCCAAAGGGCGATTCCACTTGAAGCCCCTCCTCCATCCTCGCCGATGTCACCGGCGACGGCCGTGTAAAGAGCAACCGGCGCCGATGTGAGCGGCAATAATGCAGGTGCGTAGCCCGATGTAGGGAGATGTGGTGATTTTAAAAGTGAGACGGCCGGCGGCGCAGGTGGAGCGAAGGAAATGGGGCGATGCGCGCTATCCAAGTGCGAGTCTGTAAGATAAATGTTTTCAAACTATTAGTACATTTGTTTTCCATGACAAGATGATCTCAAATCCCAAATCAAAAGATGTATGTAAACTAGAAAAGTTTCATGGATATTTGAGAACGACAATCGTTATATTGGTGGTTTGTGCATCCTTGGTCAATTAAAACATTTAAATTTCAATTTTCATTTTTTGAATTGAGACCTAGTTTGCCTACAAGATGGAGTAATGTCAAAACAAAAAGTTTGAAACCAGAGAGTTTCATAACTTAGCATGATCTACAATTCTTATTTTTGTTACAGTTTCCCCATCCGACATAGTCGGGTGACATTGGTCACAAATCTTAGAAATCTCTCTCCTAGTTTCATCAACTATATATGAGAATGTGTAAATCATGTGAACAATGTTACCGCGACATCGTCGGATGAAGAAATGGCCAATATATATAAAAGCCGTAGTAAACCGCTCCAAATTGTAGTTTGTTTGACTTTTTCAACCCCAACTTTGACCACTGCCTTATTCAAACATTTATGCAAAATATCTCTTATTTTGTTATAGCTTGCTTTATTAACAAATGGTATTTAAGAATGACTTAAATTTGACTATTTTTGTGCAAATTTTTTGAATAAGACGAGTGGTCAAACTTAGGGTCAAAAAAGTCAAAAATGAACTATAATTTCGAACGGAGGAGGGTAGATCTTAAGAAGTTATACAACTTTTATGTGCTTGACTTGGCCGAAATCATTAGATGCTCCAAAAATGTTGTTTGAAGTGGTAATTTTTGAAATTCAAATTTCAAATGTTTCCAATAAAACTTGACAAAAGTAATAGCAAAGAAGAATACAATATCCCGGTGCAACATTTTTAAAAAAAAAAATAGAAAGAAAAACCATCACATTTGGAGTTACTAAGAGGGAGAAAGACTAGTCACAAGTTTTGGCCATAGATTAAAAAAGAAAAATCGAGAGTTCTTGAGTGGGAAGGTCTTATGGAAGGACCATGGCAGGTCGGGCGGTGCACTCCGGCCAAGAAGGCGACACCCACCCGTCGCATCGAAAAAATTAGGGCGGCGCCTTTTCTTGCGACGCCGCGTGACTAGGTGTACACCTACGCAAAGCGCCCTATAACCGTGACACGGCCGATCATATCCACACCCTTGCATGCGAATCCTTCAGAATAGGGCCCACGTGTGCAGCGGCGCAGTGCTGCTCGCATCTCGCACCGCACCGTGATGGATGCCCGTCTCGAATGACGCAGGCATCGATCGGGAAGACGAGAACGAGCGACGGACACCTACGGCCCTAGTACTCTAGTACTCCCTACAGATCTGAGACTCCTTTTCCCAAAGACGAAGTCAGAACTTAGCACTCCATACAACATAGGAGTACTTACATCGGTGTTGTACTATACTATAGTATATTTTTTTTTCAATCCAAACAAAGACAAATTTGGAAACGAGTGGACGAGAATACTACTGTACTCGTTTTTATTCTATAAATGGTGTGGCGGGAGGTTTCAGTATGCTTCGGACGAGTGAAGAACAGGTTTTGATGATTTTTTTAATTGCCAATGGGTCTCAAGATATCGCACACACGAAACTCGCCGAAGTCGCCTTCGCCAGCGCCCCGCTGGTGGTGGTCGCTTCGATCTCCCGCAACACCGGTGTTGGCCCTACGATGAAAACGGACGGAAAAAACCTCATTTGTACGCAAGGGATCGAAGTTCGAAAATGCGGGTATTTTAAACAGACCGGAATATGCGTAAAGTACTAAACGAACCAATACGGAAGTTGAGCCTGAAAGAATAACACGATCAAATATTCTCGAGTATACATGGACAAAGTCATAAAATAATGTACACATACGGTTATTAGTCCAATATTCAATGGTACGCCTTGTGTTAGCATGTTAACGTGCATAATTGGTGATTATAATGTTTTTGAACATATAAATTTTTAGACATACTACTAACTTATGGAGATTAAAAACGCCTTGAAAACGGAATAAATACGGGTCAATTTCGGGTGGAAACGGGCTTACTCGAAACGGACGGAAAACCCCTGTTTCTACTAACATACAAAAACGGATTCGACAAATACGGACAAAAAAATAGTGTAAATCTTGTGAATGTGAACTCCATAAAAAAAAAAAAATGTGTAAATCTTGTGAACAATGGGGCGTTTGGATCCTCTAACTTGGTTACCCCTCAAGTAACTCTAACCCATAGACGTTTGGATGGCGGGGTTAGAACAGGGTTAGAAGCACTTTTCCAATCACTTTTCCAAGTTAGTGTGCCTTTGGGTTGGTGGGCTCTACCGAAGTAACCCAAATATCACCCCCTTGAGGGGTTACTTCTTTTTGGTGGGTTAGAGCCAAAATAACCCAATCTAACCCATGTGTTTGGATGTTTTTGGGTTATTTGGGCAAAAAATAACCCAATCTAACTCTAACCCTGGCATCCAAATAGGGCCAATGTCACACGCCGCTCCTCCACGGGCGCCCCGCGACGCGAGCGCGAGCTCCTCGGCCGCCCGCTCCGCCACACCACACCCTTGCATGCGAATCCTCTGCGTATCCCACGCACCTCGTTCTAGAATAGGGCCCACGTCCGCCATTGTCGTTCCATCCCGGCTTGTTCTACTGGTTCGGTTCATTGCTTTTCTCTCACAACATCTATCCGCACTCATGTCGAGGCCTGGGCCCATGCCTGGTCCCCTGCGGCGCATGCGTGAGTGAGGAGGGAAAAGGTTGAGAGAGAGTGCCAGCATGGGCTCCACGATTTTAAGTATTGCCTGTAATTTTTAGTCTCATTTAAGTCCCTAAATTACCAAACATAAGGACTAGGGACTAATTTTTAGTCTCAATTAGTCCCAATTTCAAAAGACTCTTGGAAGAGACTAGGGACTAATCTCTAGTCCCTAGTCCCATGAACCAAACTTAAAAACGTTATAACTCACAAACCAAAAATCTAAATTAAATTTGTTTCAATAAATCCTTCAAAAACAGGATCACACATGAATATATTTAGATAAAATTATAAGTGGACCTAGCAATTATTGGTATAGAGATATAGAAGAGATGGGTGCGGGAGAAAGTCTTTGTAAAGGGAAGAATCTTACCACACCGGGATGTATAGAGGTTCCCTATTCTCGAGTCTAATTGCCCGTTTACCCCTGTTTTTTTAAACTTTTTGCTCGTTTGCCCTTTTTTTTGGTTTTCTAATTGCGCAAATGCCCAAAATAGGGGCAAACGAGCAATTAGACCTTAAAAGGGGCAGTTGCACAATTGTTCCAAGTAAATAAAGGAATATATGAGTGCCGATATATCTCTACTCTACTATATCAACTACCATCGATTGGGGTCCACTTATAATTTTATCTAAATATATCCATGTGAGATCTTGTTTCAAGGATTTATTCAAATTCAATGGTGTAATCAAAATTTAATTTCGCTTTTGGTTTGGAGTATAACATTTTGTAGGTAGTTGAAATCATGGGGCCCACCACCGGTGGTCCCCGCCTCCCGTGCGCATACTTGTTCCCTTTGCTTGTCCGACGTGGCCCGGCCCGGATGCCCGTACCACGCCACGCCACGATCCGGGTTGGAGGTCGGAACCCGGTGCGGCTTTTTTTTTTCAGATAATTCTCCTCAGAACAGGTCCGGGGAACCTATCCAGATCGCTAGCCAGCACCAAAGATTATTTTTTTTTTTCTCTCACAACAAATCAAGACCGACCGCCTAACACCGCCCAAACGTTTTCCCAAAGACGGGTATGTAAAACTTACTATACGAGAGTTGTATTTTTTTCCAAAGACTCTGTTCCCTAATCATTTCAACTGAAATCAAACATCCAAACATCACAAATTTGGAAAAATATAACACAATGTAGGGTTATAACTAATAAAATATCTTTTCATGCATACTCATTTGGATCTTTTCAACTTTCACCATGCATATGATCAAAATCAAATTAAGCTTGTTCAATCGAGATCATCGAGCTACATCATGCGCTATACATCATGCATATGATCTCAAATCAAAATGTTGTAAACTACAAAGTTTCATGGATATTTGAGAACCGCAATCATTATATCTGTGGTTTCTTGTCTATCTCGAGGTCACTAAAAACATTTAAATTTCAATTTTCATTTTTTTTTTTTTTGAAATTGAGACCTAGTTTTCCTTTACAAGATAATACAAATCAAAAGTTTTAAATTAGAGTATTTCATAACTTAGCAAGATCTACAATTCTTATTTTGGTTGTTTCCCCATCCGACATAGTGCTAGCGACATTGTTCACAAATCTTAGAAATCTCTCTACAAGGTTTGTCAACTCTACGAGACATGTGTAAATCTTGTGAACAATGTTACTGGGGATGAAGAAATAACCAATATGAAAGATGTGCGACTTAAGAATTATTCTTCAACTTTTGTGTTCATGACTTCTTATGCTTTGAAATCATTAGATGCTCCAAAAAATGTTACGTGAAGTTGTAATTTTTGAAATTCAAATTTCAAATGTTATCCACCAAACGTGACAAAAGTAGTAGCAGTAAGAATACAGTAGCTTGACACATCATTATTTTAAAAAATCATAGAAAGAAAAATCAGCACATTTGGAGTTACGATGAGGGAGAAAGACCAGTTACAAGTTGTAACCATAGATTATAATAAAAAAAGAAAAAGAAAAATTAGGGTTCTTGAGCCCGGAGGTCTCTCCGACATGGCGGCACACCGGCGTGCACGGATGTCACCGGAGATGAGCCTCTAGCGACGGGAGGACCACCACCGTGATCCCCGGAGAGAACTAAGCGTTCCTATCTTTGCGACACTCATGCGGTACCGAAGTTTGACGCCGATGGTGGCGGGCGGGCACGGGCGGAGCGGGGAGCGACACTCCGGCCGACGAGGACTGGCCGAGGTTAATTGGGCGGGATGGAAAGCATCGAAACACGGTGTAGACGCTTTTTTGAAGACTCAGCGATGCGGGGGGACGGGTCCGAGAGGGGTTCTTTGCCGTGGAGAACGATTGAACGCGTGGCGGCGTGAACCGCGACACACGGCAGCGTTCCAAGGCGCCGCCAACGGCACAGCATAACCGTCTGCCGACGAGCCTCGAGGTGGCAAGTTAAGAAAGAAGGAGAGAGTTCGAACGGGAGGCGGCTAGCTAGCTAGCAACGCCGAGGTGCTCGCGGCGGCCATGGCCGCATGGTCGCGGCGGCGATCATCGCAAACATGAATGAATATAACACGAATTACCACATAATCATCCATCACGCACCAAAAGTAAGATAGATCACATAATGCAATGCATGGGTGCATTGTCATCATCATCAACATATACATAGATTCATGCGAGTCCACTCGCTACTCATGCCCACCACCCCGCTTGTGCTTGCACAAACAACCTCCTACACTCGTCGCGGATCCTACACTCCCTCGCTAGCAAGATGGGGAGTGCCGCCGCCACACACCCTCCACCCACGAGGTTCATGGCGCCGCACGCCCCCGCCCTTTCGACGCGATGCGATCCGCGAGGCGCCGGTTTGGCCAGGAGGAAGATGCGGCTCACCGCATGGGGCACCACCCGGTCGCCGTGCAAGATCGCCACCGTCGTCCACGGAGCATTGCACGTTCTCGGTCCTCCGGGGAGCCATCGCCGCCGCCGTGTCGCTCCACCTCCCGCAACACCTCTCGGGCATGGTCATCATCACCGCGGCGGTGCTCCTCAGAGCGCAAGAGCCGCACATACCGAGCGATTTCATGCCCCGAGTTGGCGGCTTGTTCTAGCAAGTCGCGCGGTGGCGAGACGGCGCCGCTGGGCCTTCCACGAACATGGCAGACATGCTCGCTTGAAACACGCCTCCGTGTTGTCGAACTTGGCAAGGTCGGTGATGAGACTCGCGCAAATCGGGCGCGAGTAGTACGGCGCCCCCGGTTCGTCCGCCGGTCCAGCACACCCAGTCTAGCGGGATGCTCCGGTCCCACTATGGCGAGGCGGCACGCCTCTCGTGCCCGGGGACCGGTGGCCCTTAGATTCATGAGGCCCTCCATAGGATGCTCAAGGACATGGCGACGCGGAGCGCTATGTGCTCAAGCACCTCCTCGCGGAAGGTTCTCCATGGCTCGAGGCGCAGCCGGCACGGTTTTCTCGAGGATCTCAACGCGCTCTTGGTGCGGGAAAAGGAAGATGAACGATTCAAGGCTCGATCAAATTAGTGGGCGTAAAATGCGGGTTTTTAGTAGTAGTACTAGTATGAGTGGTGCGCATTTCAACAAAAGTAAAAAAAGAAGAATACAATAGCTTGACACACCATGATTTTAAAAAAATTTAGTAAGAAAAACCATCACATTTTGAGTTACTATGAGGGAGAAAGACTAGTCACAAGTCTTGGCCCGATTAAAAAGAAAAATCGATTAAAAAAGCGGTTATATAATGCGGCGGCGTCACGTGTTTTGAAATTAGTAATCGGACTTGTCTCGTGACACGCGTCGGTCTTATCCATAGCCTTTGCAATGAATGTGAATCCTTTGTGTATCCTACACACGTCGGTGTAGACCGCGAAGTGTCATCGATTGGGCGACGATCGAGACTCCCTTTTTCGGGGCGGTGCGTAAGCTGGATTTCTGCGTTTTTGCGAAATTTTCGCGCCGAGCTTTTGAGGAAATTGAAAAACCCCGCCTCTCCCCCTCACAAGGCGATTCATTTCATTCTTCATCCCCTCACAGGCAATTCATTTCATTCCTCGTCCTCCTCCTCACAGGTGATTCTAGGGTTCCGACCGCCTCATCCGCCCGCCCGTCACCGCCACCGCCGACTCGTCCGCGCCATTCAAGCCGACTTCGTCCGCGCCATTCAAGCCGACGCCGCCCGCCCACGACCACCTTCTCCGACGGCTTCTTCCTCCACCCGGCGATTCTACGGTTCGATATGTAGCCCATCAATCTTGTGCATTGCCTCTTTTCCCGAACTATATTTTTTTTTGTGATACGTGCCTCTACGGATTGGGTAGTCCTCATAGACTTCCTCTACGCCTTTCTCATAGGAAACGCAAACCGAACATGCCCTAAATGAATGTTGCCAAACTCTTTTTGTATATATTCCTCTATTCGTGAACCTTTTTTTTGGGGTAACTGTGCCTCTATGGATTGTGTAGTCCCTCATAGACTGTCTATTACAAATTTGAACTCGTATAATTATTCTCACATGGATATTTTGAGTTGTAGGTACTAAACTTGACACCGACCGCTACTATAACTATAATGAACTGTTACTAAACTACAGTTTGTTTGTATCCCCTTCTTCTCTGAAGTATATTTTTTTGTTCTCCGCCTTTGGTTTGTGTAGTCCTCATAGACCGCCTATTGCAAAATTGAACCTGTATAATTCTATCGTCACATGGATATTTTAAGTTGTACATCTTGAAATTGACACCTAATCGCTACTATAATGTTGCTTTCTTGTCTTACAAAAATGTTCCTACTAAATAAACGTTACTAAACTACAGTTTGTTTATATCCCTCTATTCCCGAACTACATTTTTTTGTGATCCGTGCCTCTGTGGATTATGTAGTCCTCATAGACCGCCTATTCTGAGGATTGAAGCTGTATAAATATTAGGGGCTTGCTAGTTTCCCGGTGAGTGAAATTTTCGAAACTGCTCAGTGACGAAGCTACTTGAGTGAATTCCATCCAACAGGTGGCATCAACACAAATGCCTGAATTTTTTTTCTCGCCCGAGTGAGGAAAGGTGATAATTGTATCCTTAGATGGATATATAGAGTTGTAGAAACTGAACTTGACACCCGATTTGCTACTATAATGTCGTTATCTGTGTTTTGTCATAGGAAACCGCAACCAAATTCCGTTGCTTATTTTTCTTTATAGATGAACTAGAAGGATTCCCACGTGTTGCCGGGTATGAAGGTCGAATATAAATAGGTTATGATGTTAATCACTAAGATTTTAAGGTTATGATATATAGATGATAATCTAAAGTTATTTTGGATAATGTATATTTAGAGATCAATAGAGAAAACATATGAACGAGACATTTCTAATGATATATAAAGTCAATCAACAATTTAGTTTGTGAACGATGTAGCCAAATCCATCCTAATGGGAATATGTATAATCTAGAGCTTCCGCGTTGCACAAAGGGTATGAAGGAGAAATCTATGAGTTAAAATATTACTATCACCCTCATATTCTTTTTTCCCTTTTTTTTCGAGTCTCTTATTTTTTTTTTTTTACTTTGCTCAATATATACCAGCTACTATTACGGGACCCACTTATAATTTTACGAAATATATCCATATGAGATCTTGTTTTGATGGATTTATTAAAAGGAATTCAATGGTATAATCAGAATTTAATTTATTTTTTTTTTTTGGTTTGTGAGTTACAATATTATTTTAGTTAGTTCAAACAATGGGGCTGCCATTGGATGATCATGGTGGCATGCTTGCAAGTCGAGAGAACTCCTTAGTGGGGGTTCTCTACATAGGTGTAGTAGATATACATGCTCAAGAACAATGATCTCTGTCGAGCACTATTACTATCTTGTCTTATAAAAATGTGCCTATTAAATGAACTGTTACTAAACTACGGTTTGTTTGTATCCCTCTTCTCCTGAAGTATATTTTTTTTGTTCTCCGCCTTTGGTTTGTGCACTCCTCATAGACCGCCTATTGCAAAATTGAACTGTATAATTCAATCGTCACATGGATATTTTGAGTTGTACATACTGAAATTGACACCTAACTGCTACTATAATGTTGCTATCTTGTCTTACAAAAATGTTCCTACTAAATGAACTGTTACTAAACTACAGTTTGTTTATATCCCTCTATTTCGAACTACATTTTTTTGTGATCTCGTGCCTCGTGGATTATGTAGTCCTCATAGACCGCCTATTACAGGATTGAACTCGTATAAATATTAGAGGCTTGCTAGTTTTTCGTGGTGACTGGAAATTTTTGAATCTGTTCGGTGACGAAGCTACTTGAGTGAATTCCATCCAACAGACTAGCATCAACACAGCGGCCTGAATTTTTTCATGCGCGGTGAGGAAAGGTGATAATTGTATCCTCAGATGGATATATAGAGTTGTAGAAACTGAACTTGACACCTGACTGCTACTATAATGTCGTTATCTGTGTGTTTTGTCATAGGAAACTGCAACCAAATTCCGCTGCTTATTTTCTTTATAGATGAACTAGAAGGATTCCCGCGTGTTGCCGCGGGTATGAAGGTGGAATATAAATAGGTTATGATGTTAATCACTACGATTTTAAGGTTATGATATATAGATGATAATCTAAAGTTATTCTCGGATAATGTATATTTAGAGATCAATGGAGAAAACATATGAACGAGACATTCCTAATGATATATAAAGTCAATCAACAATTTAGTTTGTGAACGATGTGACCAAATCCATCCTAATGGGAATATGGATAATCTAGAGCTTCCACGCGTTGCCGCGGGTATGAAGGAGAAATCTTTGAGTTAAAATATTACTATCACCCTCATATTCTTTTTTTCCCTTTTTTCAGTCTCTTATTTTTTATTTTTTACTTTGCTCTATATATACCAACTACTATTCTTTGGGACCCACTTATAATTTTATCAAAATATATCCATATGAGATCTTGTTTTGAAGGATTTATTAAAAAGAATTCAATGGTATAATCAGAATTTAATTTGTTTTTTTTGGTTTATGAGTTACAATATTATTTTAGTTAGTTTAAACGGTGGGGCCGCCATTGGATGATCATGGTGGCATGCTTGCAAGTCGAGAGAACTCCTTAGTGGGGGTTCTCTATATAGGTGTAGTAGATATACATGCTCAAGAACAATGGCTGCTCTGTCAAGCACTATTACTATCTTGTCTTATAAAAATGTGCCTATTAAATGAACTGTTACTAAACTACAGTTTGTTTGTATCCCTCTTCTCCTGAAGTACATTTTTTTTTGTTCTCCGCCTTTGGTTTGTGTAGTCCTTATAAACCGCCTATTGCAAAATTAAAACCGTATAATTCAATCGTCACATGTATATTTTGAGTTGTACATCTTGTAATTGACACCTAAACGCTACTATAATGTTGCTATCTTGTCTTACAAAAATGTTCCTACTAAATGAACTGTTACTAAACTACAGTTTGTTTATATCCCTCTATTCCCGAACTACATTTTTTTTGTGATGCATTGCCTCGGATTGTGTAGTCCTCATAGACCGCCTATTACGGGATTGAACTGTATAAATATTAGGGACTTGCTAGTTTCGGTGTGACTGAAATTTTCAAATCATTCGGGGTGACGAAGCTACTTGAGTGAATTCCATCCAACGGTGGCATCAACACAGCGCCTGAATTTTTTGTCGCCGGTGAGGAAAGGTGATAATTGTATCCTCGGATGGATATATAGAGTTGTAGAAACTGAACTTGACACCGACCGCTACTATAATGTCGTTACCTTTGTGTTTTGTCATAGAAAACTGCAACCAAAACAGCTGCCTATTAAATGAATCGTTACTAAACTACGGTTTGTTTATATCCCTCTATTCCGAACTATAATTTTTGTGATCTGTACCTCTGTTGATTGTGTAGTCCTCATAGACTCCGCCTATTACGAGGATTGAACTGTATAAATACTAGCGGAATTTTCCACGCGTTGCTGCGGGTAGGAAAGGGATTGTTAAAGGATTGAATAAGTACTGTGTAATCTCAAAAAACAAAGAAGAATTATAATCGCTAAGAAATCGATCACAATTAGCTATTGAGCGTAATTACTTTGTGCGGAGTTAGAAACATTGTTAGTAACGAAGAACTTAAATCAAAACAGTAGTACATACTCATTGGCATAAAGATTATTTAATCTTATGTTTAAACTCCAAGCTGAACCAATATCGAATAGAAATATTTAGATATGTGAGGAAAGGTGAATTGTATCCTCGGATGGATATATAGAGTTGTAGAAACTGAACTTGACACCGACCGGGGGAGGGGTTGGTGGACTAGGGGAGGAAAGGTGAATATACATGCTCAAGAACAATGGCGCTCTGTCGAGCACTACTACTATCTTGTCTTACAAAAAATGTGCCTATTAAATGAACTGTATGCAGTTGACATTTCTTAACGCAATCACTAAAAACTGGTTTAGAACCCATCTCTGATGACGACGCTAGGAAATGAGCCGTCGATATCACTAAGTGGAACCACCGTGTTGGTGATAACGCACTTTCAATCAACGGTGATAGATCTTGCCATAGTTGATATTTTATCGCAAGCGCACGGATCTATCATTGTAGCATTTCACCCGGAAGTATTCGGGGGTATCGTTATTTATATTTTGCCAATGGAAGGCATGTTGTATAAGAAGTAGCATGGCATCCGGATGATGAAATGTGTGCACGCTAAGACCAACTTCGATCATAACAGGGGTAAGCAATATGGTTTTATAGATAGTGTGACACACACATTGGAATCCACCAGGAAAGGATAAATAAAATAGATAAAGAATAAACGAATGTCCTATGGAGTAATCTAATGTATTCTAGTCATGGTCTTACAATGAATAGTTAGGATCATATGCTAACACGATCTAAGCATGGTTATGTCTAAGATACTTGGGGAGACTTCCCGGTACCATCCGGCCCATTGGAAAGCATTTACGAACTCCTACATCACATGCGAGCGTGGAGGGATTACAAGGGGACGGACGAGGGTCATCACAACCCGGCCGCCTACCCTCACGACCGTGGCATGCTCTCATATTGAAGGTGTCGTAATACCCGGGCACCATGCCCCGCGTGCGAGCACTACTCTTGTCCCCCCGGGATCCCCACCCTACGGATGGACGGACTAAGACAAGAGCAAACCCGAAAGAACGACGAACCGTTATCCCATCTATAATCATGTTATGCATACGATGATCGATGAAGAAACGAATATGAACACGTTAAGATTATGATATACAAACTATATGCTAGTTCATATACCAACACTAGAACATGAACAAGACTATACTCTAATTCATAAGTTAGACCATGATCATAGAAATAGAACTTGCACATAGGAGAAAGATCCATGGAGGATTTATATTACCAAAGCTCACTTTGCTCCAAGATTACAAGCTCTCTGTTGACACCTGTTATAGCATAATATTATAAGTCAATTAACATGAAATAAGGGCTCAAGTTAAAGACCAAACATAAATCTAGGGGTCTAACTAACATAATTTTACGAGTTTTGCTATTCTGTGACTTTTCAGGAACTTGATAGATAATTGCAAAGAAGAATGGAGAAAGTTTCAGAATATACAAGACATATGAAGACAAGATTTGACCGTGAAGTAACTCAACCCAAAAAGTGGACTAAAACATTCTAGAAGATACCAGAGGACATCAGAAAAGACGGGATGCTAAGGTGGCATGACACACCGGGCGGCCGATTTGCCAAGTAAGGCCGGCCGCCCGGTGGGTCCCACTGTCGGTCTCTCCTTTCTAGGTCGGTTTACTACCGACTTTGAGGTTGTATCTACACCGTTGTTGAAGGTCGGTTTGATCCAAGGGTTGACGTTCATCACCAAGTACTATATAAGAAGACCAACTGACCCCAGGGCTGAGAACAATTTCATTATCAAACTCATTCATCAACTTATACCCATCTAGTCCAGCCAAGTCTAGACCTAAGCCCTAGTTCATACTAGAAGTAGTTAGCTACCTAGCTAGTTCTAGTTGAAGATCAAGTTCATCTTGAGTTCCTGATAGTCAAGAAGTAGCAAGGATCATCGTTCTTGAGACTTCTCTCTTATATTCGATCTGTAAGTACTCTTATATTTAGAATACAATTATTATGGCTTTGATCTTTATAATTATTATATTCTTATTGATATGTGTTTATGTTTGCTATGATTATATGTTTATATTACCAAAGCTCACTTTGCTCCAAGATTACAAGCTCTCCTCTTGTAGCTCTTCTACTCCAATGCTAGCCAAATAAGAAGAAGAAGAAGAAGTGGAGGTGGAGAGTGAGGTAGAGAGTGTGAGTGTGCTGGTGTGATGACTCCAAGTGTGGTGTGTGGAATGAGGGAGAGAGAGGGGGTATTTATACACAAGAGAGAGGTGACCAAATGACTACCCTACCCCTAAACCGACCTAAGCGGGCGTCAGTGCTGATGCAGGCCTTCCACCCCCGAAGCCCCGTTTGAGCATTGAATGTACCGCCACTTGTGAAGGTTGGGCTGAACAGCCCCCCCACGGTGCGGGCCGCCCTGTGCTTTGGCGAGCCGTCCTCCTTTGTCTTGAAAAGTCGTGGCATGGGCTTGGCTCGGTCCGTGTTGTCGGGTTTGGTCCATTTCCACTGGGCTTGATATCCTTGAAAATGCGCTTTCGAGGATGGCATACTTTGGACGTATTTCCACCTGTATTTATTATAAATACTATAAAATACATTTCGAACACTACAAGTGGAAATATGTTAGTAATAAATGTATATGGGTATAAAAAGGTATAGTTTTATTTCCTTTATGGTAGTAAGTTGACGGGAAAAATATGTCATTAGTGACCGTCAACAAACTCCCCCAAGCTTACCCTTTGCGCGTCCTCGAGCAAAAGATAAATACTTGGTTATTGATCAGGAGTTGCTACTATGCCGATTACATTTCACAAGTGCCAGGGTTATAATAAGATTTTCTACTATAGTTTGAATAAAATGGCACATCTTTTCTCACCCTTTATTACCTTTCATTGTAGCGGGGCTTTTTAGCTTTCTCAAAGTCTTGGGCGGTTGCCAGATAGAGCGGTTATAACAGAAATACTTTTCATTCATCCTTTTGATCAACTTTTCTCATCCGGGATTTATTTAGATTAAGATTATATTTGGTTTTTTGAGAAGGTATGGGTTTTATTGCTATATATATTTTTTTGGAGAGGTGGGCTCTGCTCGCCCTAGACTTTTGTCTTTATTTCCTCTCTTTTTTTCTCTCTTCCTTTTTTTTTGGAGATGTGGGCTCTTCTAAGCCCTCGGACACATGTCCATTTTTATCTCTTTTCTCTCTTTTTTTTTTTTAGCATAGCCCATAGCATTTCTCTTTTCCTTTCAAATTAGATTCCAGGATGTCAAGTTTCTCTTTTGGACGAAATCATAGCAAATCTATTTGTACCATATCATACTTGGCAACAACCTAGACCGGATAGAGCTTATGCAACCCACATGAATCGGGTTTTTCGGGGATGAGATTTTAGACTTAGCCACTAAACCCAAACTTTAGAGAAATTCGAATTATAAACTAGGCGCAGGCAAAGCATAAAGACGTGAGCAACTATTCATCATTTCAACAAGGGACTAAGACTAAACATTTTCATAGCTCATATGTATAGACATGAAGGCACAAGAAGAGCTACTTATTCTATTTTTGGATTTTTTTTTTGAATGCAAGATTGCTGAAATTTAAACATGCTAAAATAAAATAAAATTTGATGGAAATAAATATGCAATGCAATGATACCTGCGGGGTCCTCCCCAAGCTATCCGAGGCCCACTCGACCGGATCGAAGCCCCGGTGCCTCCGGAATGCTTCCCCGCGTGCGTTGCGAGTAGCCATGTTTGCCTCGAGCTGATCCCATCGTTGCTTGTTACGGTATTCCCGGTTTTCTTTTGCCAGCGATGGGTGTGCGACATGAGTGTTAAGTGTATGCTCAATGTTACCCGTCTGCGAACGTTGAGGTGCTGTTGCACATTGATAGCCTCCCGATCCGTATACCGATGGTCTTGGCTGGACTTCTGGGGGCATACCCTCGGAGCTGCTGGAAAGGTCCACCATGTTGGCCCTCCATGCCTCTGAATCTCCTTCAGGCCACTCTGATGGTGCAGGCGTCATAGGCGGGGGTTCCCACCTTGGATCATACCCGGGTATAAACCCTGGGGTCCCCATAGGGTAGAAACCTCCGCCCTGGGGCGGCCTCCGCGGCCGTGGTGGTGGCGTGAAGTATGCTGCATGAGAGCTTGAGCCTCGCCTCTCGTCCTCCCGACTTTGCGGGTGGAACTGCCGGGGCCTCTCTTCCGCATACACTATCGCCAGCCTCGAGCTCAAAGGTCAATGATCGCTTTTATACAACCGTAGATCCGGGTTAGGTAACCGAATCACAGTTGTATAGCCAGGAAAAGTATGTGCAAGCTCTCCTATCGGTAGTGTCTTTGCTAGGTGCCCAACTACTAGCTGTGCAGTAGTCCAGTACTCACGGGGTGTGGAAATATACTCTATATGCTCGTTGTTCAATGCCCCAACCGCAGTTTACGTGCGTGTGATAATCGATGTGCGGATTGAACAAAGAACTTTAGTGATAATATGATGAAGGTTCCTGCATATCTCTACCACTGGGGCTACTTTCACTTTGTTGACAACGGCATAGAAGCTTAAGCTCAGTCTCATTCACCCATCTAACCTCGTGCCTAGGAAACAATGCCAAAGACATCCAGCGATGAATGAATCTAAGTGATGGGTGCTTGATTTGTGAGTGGCGAGGCTTGAAGACACCCGGTCTCGTGAGCACCGGTAATCTCTTACCAAAAACTCGGGTCGAACGGCCGCAAAGCAAAGATCCAAATCTAATACACATTCAGTAACTAAAACCCAAGTGACTTGCTAGTTCCGCCCCACTTGATATGATAAGATCGGGGAAAAGGCGGAAAGAAATTCCTAGCTTGTCCCTCTACCAAAGTGTATAGAAACTGGATTGTTAGGAGGCGAGAACCTTCGCCCCGAGGCGGATAATCTGCCACCCCTATCACGCTTCCCAAATGGTGGAGTTCATCGTCCATACTGTTTGTTCGAGAAGGTCGGGTCGATTCGGCGTGTGTTGGAACACCACGATCCTTGAGTAGGAGATATGCTTGCATCTCAGGGTTCCCCGATGTCGAGGTATGGGCGCCGGCCGTCGAGAGTCGGGAGCTTGAGCTTCTTCCTCCCCGGCCCAGTGCAAAGATCTTCTTGCATGGGGAGCTTTCTTGTTCGTCGAGGTTGAAGGAGCTTCGTGCTTGTGTGCCTTGAGACTATGCCTTGACGCCCGCCTCAAGGTGGCCGAAAATCTTCCTTTCTTCATGGCTACTGCAAAAACGATTGAGCGAAACCTCGGGTGTGCAAGGGTTAGATGAAAGTATGAACTTTCACACCCATGATCTTGCTCGGCACAATATTTTTGGTGGAGAAAATTGAGTGTAGAACAAAGTGGGAGAGAGTGTGAGAGTGAGAAAGAGTGAGAATGGAAGGTGGGTGCTCTCACACCGGTGCCCAAGCTATATATAGCCGAGCAAAGCGACGAGGCGCGCCATGCAGCGGATAGGGCAGTTGGCAAAGGCGGGACCAGCGTGGTGCAGCGAGGGGCGGAGCGCGCCCTCAGCCTGGAGGCCGTTGGATTTTGGCGGGCATGTACAACGGTCATGAAAAGTTTGTGACCAGTTGTTTGCTCACGCCGGTTCGGCCGTTTTCTCCCCTTTTTTTGATTTTCTCCAAAAAGTTTCCAAAATTTTGCTTTTTTTATATACTAAAAATTTATTTAGAAAATACTTTTACGCATATTTTATTTAGAAAATATTTTTTCTTAATTTTTCATAGAAAATTTATTTTATTTATAAAGATCTTTATTTTAGTTTTCAAAAAATATTTACTTATAGATTTTTATGTAATAAATATTTTTGTTTTGTTTTGATAATAAAATATTTTATAAAAACATATATTATATATATTATTTTTTTTTTGGGCGGGTTATTTATAGTCGGCTGTCGACTCTCCCCCGATCGACGGCGGAGAGTATCTACTCGGGGGTTTTGGAGTCGATCCTCAACACACCACACCGGGTCTTGATGATGATACCACGTGGTGTCTTTGTTTTGTACCCAATGAATGGGCACTTTACCGCCTTATCTTGGACATGGAAGATGATGAAGCCTTTCCCCAAGGCGATATCGGCCTTGGCGGTGTAGAGAAATGGCCTCCCCGGGAGGAGAGACACATCCTCCTTCGGGCCCATGTCTAGGACCCGAAAGTGCTGAGGGGATGTATTCATCTTTAATTTTGATCGGACATGTCTTCGAATTCCCTCCGCTGCCGTGTTGTTTGATACGCCATTTGGAGGACAAAACTTGCGGAGAGCAAGTGTCCCACCATGGATTCTATTGAAGGTAGCCTTGGACATCACGTTAATCTTTGACCCCCAAGTCACAAAATGCATTGGCGAAGATGTGGGGGCCAATGGCACGGTGATGATCGGACGCCAGTGGTCTCCCTTCTTGGCAATAAACGGCGAGTCCACGGGGATCTTTGCTAGCTCGGGGGTTGATCGAGTGTTGGCATTTGTTAAGTGCTAAAAAGAATATGAAGGATTCTGCAAGCGCCTGAAACACCCGACCATTGTAGCTTTTCCCTAGGATGAGTATTCTAGAGTATCGTATCCACAGGGAAGCTTTGGCTAAAGAATTCTAATAAGTCACAATCATGTATCCAATAACTTAGCAAACCACTAGACTATAGTGAGGGGGATAATTGAAAGTAAATATCAAAGCATAAAATAATAATCTACCTAAGATGTCAAAGAAATCTAAACTAAACAAGAGGTCAAAGAGAGAGATTAAGGTTCTGGGTACTTCTCTATTACTTAGGTTCTATGATAGCAATCATACCATAACACTTCGGGACATCAGAACACTAGCCACGTAAAAGAGATGAGAAGGGGGCTAGGAAGCTCCGACTACGGTCCTACAAACACCAACCCGAACATGGTGGAATCACGTCGGCCATCGTTTGTCACCACCACCGGGCTACCACAAACTATCCGTGGGGTTGGGTGCAATCTTAGGTAACCTATAGTCTAGACACCAAGTCTATACTATAAATTACTACTCTAGCTACCATGAATAACTAGAGTCCTCAATACGAGCGGAGATCCCATGCAATAGCATAACAACTATACTTAACCATATATGTAAAACATGGAAGTAAATAGAGAAGATAAATTTGTGAATCATAAGTCTTGTAGAGAAGATACAAAGGCATACCATACTCTGAAGACATCTCCAGAACAGGAGCATAGCTCCTCTCTCCTTTACTCTTGATTAGATCTATGTTAGATCTAATCTAGTTCTAGTTACATGGCTAATCTATCTCTAATTACATTACTAATCTTCTTCTAATCTACTTCTAATTTACTAATCCCAGAGAGAGGTTATCCTTACATTGGGACACCTCTACAACTGAGAGATAATGAATAGAATGAGATAGAATGAATTAGGGTTTAGCCCTGGGGTCAGGGGGTCTTCTTATATAGCCCTTGGCGATGAACGATTGCCCTTAGATCAAACCGACCTTGGCAACGGTGTAGATACAACCTCAAAGTCGGGTTACAAACCCGACCTACTGAAGATGAAATTTTGGATTGGGCTCGGGACTCTGGCGGCCGGCCTAAATGGCCCTGGCAGCCACCAGGCCCCTTGTGGCACAACGAGTTCAGATTTTTGTGGGTGCGTAGATCTCGTCGATAGCCGTAATGATGGCGGTATTTTGCGGAAACGAGTCCGTATGAGAAAGTTATGACCGTTTTAGTGAACTACGCTCTGAACGATATCTTTTTGATTCCGGACTCGAATATAGCAAACAATATATCCGTTTCGATCGTCTCGACGAGCTCTTTACAATGGTGCTATCTTGGATTATGTTTGTAACATGTTTATGCTTCATATATCTTGCAAACTCTAGGCTTTTCCCTGTTTAGTCCCTCGAAAATATATAAATCACCAAAACTTGTGGAACTATGTTAGTAAAACCCTAGTCTATGTTGATATTCATTTTACGCCCTTATTTCATGTTTAGTTGACTAGTAATATTATGCTATAACAGGTGTCAACAAGTTCCCCAAGCTTACCCTTTGCTAGTCCCTAGCAAAGCCAAACTTAGCAATGGATCGGGAGTTGCTACAACGCTTTCACGCCTCAAAAGTACACATGCTTTCAAAGAAAATTTCTCCTCGTATGTTAGAAAAACTTTTTTCAACCTTTAACTTACTCATATTACCTTTAACCATGGAGCTTATAGCTTTTCTTAGGATCTTGAGCAAGCTGAAAAGATAGAACAATCAAGTCAAGCATCATATCTCAAACTCTTTGTTTAACCTTCATTACGGAGTTTTTTTAGGTTTTTCAAAATAAAACTCAAAGTTCCCGGTATGACTCTCTCTAATATCTCATTTGTGGTATTTGTGGATCCTCACTTAGACAATAATGTTGTGTTACCTTTCTCTCATAGTATGTGGTATTTTTGGAATAAGGCAATAGGACACTATGCCTTCTTCTCTCTCACCCTAATCTAAGGTTTTATATCCGGAGCTCATAGGTGGGAGAAATTAAATTCTACTTACTAAGCACATATATTGTAAATTCAAGCAATGGATCCAAAGTTACGAGTCACACCGATCAAGTGGTGCATGTGAATAAGGGAATGAATATGGTGGTAGGTGATGGTGGGGGAATGTAATGGTTGAGGGGAAATCCTACTTTTGCTCCTTGAGGAATCTTCTCTCTTTTGGAACTTGAAAACTTTAAGAGAACAGTGGTTGTATCTTTTTCTTTCTTTCTTTTATGGAGAGGCGAGCATCTAAATACCCATTGTTTTCGGTGGACACATTTCCATTTTTTTTTTTTAACTCTCCTTTATTCTTTTTTTTTTTTTAGAGAGGTGGGTCCTACTCACCCCTCGGACTTATGTCCATTTTTCTCTCTCTTTTATTATTTTAGAGATGTGGGCTCTACTAAGCCCTCGAACACTTGTTCATTTTTCATCTCTTTTGTTTAGGGAGGTAGGCTCTACTGCCCGTAGGACACTTGTCCATTTTTCATCTCCCTTTCTTTTCTCTTTTTTTTTTAATCTACAACCCAGATCTCTTTTGTAATAACTTTTGAGAGATAGACAAATGTAATGGAGCTTTTGTAAGATATTGGCTAGCAATGTGTGAGTGAATGGGTGTAGGGAATATTTTTGGTTGTTCTCTCCTAGGGTAGGAATAGAACATTTTTTGGTGGATATTTGGTAGATGCTTTGTGGATGCGTACTTCCAGGATAGAAGTAGCATAAATGCAAGTGGGGTAGAGTGGAGTGGAATAAAGTGTGGTGGAGTGAAATGTGCATGATCAGCATGACAAGTTTCTAAGGGTCGACAAAGATTGAACAAACTCAATGCAAAGCAAGTAGCCTATATATATATCAAAGGGTTTTCTTAATCTATGGAGCATGTATATATACCTATTTTGTGGTAGGAGGTTCAACTCTCTTGTCACACAGAACTTATCATGTGCACTTTAATTTTCAAAAGATAAATCTCGTAAATCTAGTATCACTAGGAGTAAGATAAATAGCGGCTCGGACCCTCATATATCATATCCGAGTCAATCACCTAGACTTTAGAGCAAGCATTTGCTACCCACGGTGTTTTAGGTTCAGAGCAAATCTCAAGTCAAATCAATTGCATTAAAAACTCTAGAGAAATTAAGCTTGAAAGGTAGGTACTTGAAAGGAATTACGACGGAGCAACTATTCATCATCTCCAAGGCTAGAGATTATCTTCAAAGTTTATTTTATTCTCACACTCTAATATAGACTCTTTAGTAAAAAGACTAGATAGACTCTATTTATTTAGTTTCCATAATTATGCATCTTTTTATTTCTTTCCAAAGCAAACAAAACTAGCTAATATTAAGTAAGATAGAAGGATACTTATTCGGATACATGGGGTTGCACTCCCCCAAGCTGAATAATGTTGACATAGTCTTTTGATGTTCTTGATGGTTAGAAGTAGAGATAGATAGTGATGGTGGTGATTGATCTTCTTTAACGCTGGACACCATGTGTGTCATATCTCTCTTCCTTGGGATCCCTGAACTCAAATAGACAACAAAGCTAGTGAAACTTGATTAAGCAAATTTATTTTATTTTTATGCCACCACAAGTAAATATCCTTGTGGGTTGTTACACACCACAAAATTACTCACATGGGGCTTAGAGTTTTTCAATATATATGCAACAAACAAATATTTATTTTTCTTTTCTAATGCAAGGCTAGTGCTATAATGTAAATATGCTAAAGGAAAACAATTATGCAATGCAAGAAGATAAATATGGATAGCTACCGATCTTACCTTTCAAATGAGGGTTGAAGATTTTAAGTCCCTCGAAGCGAGACTTCTTACCTTGTTGTTTCCTTGAGCGTATTACCCGATCTTGACGGTCGTGCTCCTTGAGATGGTGAAGGACAACGTCACCCATGTTCTTTGCTGGTCTTATGAGTTGGAGTGAAGCATAGGCAAAAGATCTTGTTTAGTATGCATGCTTGTAAGACATTCACTTGTTGAATTTTGGAGAGACCGATAGGCTTCTTCACCTTTTTGCTCAAAGTGTGTCCCGCTTGCAAAGTCAAGGTAGAGATCAAGTGCATGGGCTCTGTTGGTGGAAAACACCAACAGAACCAAAACTTCATTCATTCTTCTCTAACCATAGGCACAACAACAAAATAGAGTTGATTTCTTATAACGCCTAACTTGGGTGACAAAATCATAAGATTGAGCATGATTGTTTGTGGTTAAAACTTTCGACGGATCGAATCAAGCTCGTTGACTCATGGAAGAGTTTTCTTATCTAAAACATGATGTATCAAAGGCATGATTATGATTATGTTCTTCCAAAACAAGGTAAGCAACATTCTAGCTTACAAGATGAGGACTAAGAGATCAAGAGAATGGTGGTAAGAACAACTAAAGAAACAAAACATGTTGAGCTAATAAAGCTAGATCAAACAAGGTTGTTACTTTAACATGTTTGAATCTTTTATTTATGAACAAGCCATTCTTAAGGAAAAGCTTAAGTAATGACAACTTACCTCAAGATGTTACCTTATTTTTTGGAATGTGACAACATCGTAACACCTTGTGGTGGTCTTTTTTCTTCTTTCGAAGCTTTCCTTCTTCGGCCTCCCTGTGTATCTTGTTCCTTATTTATCTCTTTTTATTGTCTTTAAATTGTGCTTAGACCTTTTTTTGCTCCTCTCATGATTTTATTCCCTGTAATATTAGTTGACAAATGATACCGAGGAAGGAATACAAGTAATTGTAAACAAGGGTAAAAGCGCATCATGGAGCTTAAGGTTGCTTTTATGCCGTAAGAAGTTTTGATTGGATATTTTAATTAACAAGCGCTCACTATTACTTTTTCTCTAGTGGGAGATTTTTATTATACCTTAAGTTTGATTTTGATGAATGACATTTGTTAACCAAACAAACTTAGAGAGACAAAGTAATTATGAGTAGAGGGATTGCAAACCCGGCATGTCGAGTGACGGAAGCTTGAGTAGATGAGGAGTAATGTCGATGATCTTTAGAGGAGTCGACCTTCCTCCCCATGCTTGAGCCTTCCTATCACTCGACACTTTAAGTGTGAATGCCGAGCCATCCTCATCATGTTTTGCAATCACCATGTCCTTAGATGTTGTTCGCCCCATGTTCCTGCAAGTTTAGTGACCAAGAATACCCGAACCGACCGTTTGAGCATTGAATGTACCGCCACGCCGGTTGTTATTCGAACCGCCCTTACCGGGGGTGCGGGCGCCACAGTGCGCGGGCGCACTCGAGGATGGGGCCGCCTGTGCTTTGGCAGTCGCCCTCGTTGTCTTGAAAAGTCATGGCATGGGCTTGGCTCGGTCCGTGTTGTCGTTTGGTCCATTTCCACCTCGGGCTTGATATCCTTGAAAATACGCTTTCCGTGATGGTGTACTTTGGACGTATTTCCACCTGTATTTATTATAAATACTATAAAATACATTTTGAACACTACAAGTGGAAATATGTTAGTAATAAATGTATATGAGTATAAAAGGTATAGTTTTATTCCCTTTATGGTAGTAAGTTGACGGAAAATATGTCATTAGTGACCGCCAACATGTACTACGATTTGTTTATAGTCCTATATTCTGAATTACATTTTATTTGTTTCTGCCTCGCCGTGGTTTTGTTTAGTCCTCATAAAAGCCTACTACAGATTGCGTTGGAAAAAAAGCAAAGCCTATTACGTAATTGAACTCGTATTATTTTATCCTCGATGGATATATCGAGTTGTAGATAATCGAACTTGACACCCGACTTCTACTATAATGTTGTCATCCATGTGTTGTTGTCATAGGAAACGCAGAACAAATTCTCGCCGCTTATTTTCTTTATAGATGAATATACGTGTGTTCAAGATAGAACAATGACTTCCCTTACCCTCGTGATCGCGGTGAAGCTTTGTCGCGGTGTGCCGGCAAATTGACGACGCCGAAAATGGTAAGTCGCTGGCTATGTGATATACAAACCTTGCTTATGGTTAGCTTTTGAGTGCTAGCCGTTGACTTCTCTCGGTAACTACAACGCTTGATATAGGCGCCTCGATGATGACACATGTGCAACATCATCCGGCAAATAAACAACTAATTCTCTAGAGGATGGTCGAGATACATATGAAGAGGGGCGCATGAGACGAGATGATGCTACCACTGTGGCTGAATTCAGAGTTTGTACCGCAGAGGGCGGCCATTGGCCTGGTCGGTCTGCGAAGGGGAGGGTCGGGACCATCACAAAGTGGCCGTGAGAACAAGATAGTTGTGACGGAGCTCACTTCGGGCTGGTTTTCCCACTACTAAGGAGGGCAAGCTAAGAATGAGGAGACTTGTCGGGTCTGATTGCTAGACAAAAGGGTCCCCTTGCTCACTGTGTTCGCCCTGTTCCTTAAGTCCTCAAGTCAAGAAAGAATTATTTGAGGAGTGTGTCCGTAATTCATTGGAGTTGGAGTGTCCATTGAGGTCAAAGGATAAAGCATTTAAAAGGTCAGGGCGTGGTAGGAAAAAGTGTTAGGACCCACAAAAGCGATCTAGTGCGCAATTACGTCAACAAGGGAAGGGATGCCACAATGAAGCACCCATACATCCCCAAGGAGGATTACAGCTTTTGTTCAAGCGAATCAAGCGAAGAGGCACCGGCAAAAAGTCGAGATACAAGGAGCTTAGGTGGAGGAACCAAAGATAACCACCGCCGGGGGACGGGGAGGTTATCAAGCAATGTCCGAAGGTGGGCGAAGGAGCACGGGGGACTTAGTCGACAAAGGAATTCGTAATCCTTGGGACGAATATCCTAAGGTCCGCGCTCACGGCTTTTTTGCGTGGACGCGACCACCGGAATTGTTAGGTGACGGGGCTCAAATTGTTTGGAACGATGAAGCGGCTCGTGCTTTAGGTGAGCGGGGTTTTAGAGGCGCCCATGCTTCTTCCGAGGTCACCGTGTAAGTGGGAAAGAGATCTGCTCATTGGGGTCCCGGGCACCCTGCAACGCATGCAGGCGTGTGTGTGTGGGGTGTCTAGTTCGTGTGGTTGGAAGAATTGGCCGGATTGCAACGACATGTACGAAGAGAGGAAGTCTCCAATCGCGGGCGGCCACAAGAGATTAGAGAAGAGATTTTGGCTAGATTGGATGAGCTCCAAGGTCGTGGTGGCGCGTGTAAGAAGCACAAGCACAAGCACAAGCACAAGGTTCCCCCGCCGGCAACACCCCTAGCGCCGCAGTGTGGACTGGCACCGGCACCTTAGCCAATCTGGATAGCCAACCGGATGCCGCACCTAAGGTTTCCATTCCGTAACGATGTACCCTTGTAACGAAGACTGGAGGTTATCGGGTTGAGGTAGCTAGGGGAAAGGTACACCAATCACCCGAGCTACTTGAGGGTCAACCAATCTTGGGCGGGGACATACCGTTGTAACGATTGAACATAAATCCTGGTTTTGATGCTACACTCATCGGATCCGCCGACGGGCAAAATTAAGACTCTTGGCCAAAGCTATTTTTAAGAGGATCCAGGGGAGGAGAGACCTTATGATCGTGAACACCCCAAACACCGCCTTGTTCCCCGTCGGCTCCAAATTGTTCTCGCACCAAAACCTCCTCCGCCTTCGTCTCCTGTGGTATTAGTCGGTCTAAAGGACCATATGGCACGCACTGTGTTATTAAATGGGGGATGACAAAGAATGACCGTAGTCCCTCTCGGACTTAGAGTGCAATGGGTGGGAATGAGATGACTAGCTTGCATGCCAATGGTGATCGAGTGCCTCTCGTGGTGCAATGGATTGAATGCGGCGACTCACACTCATGCCAATGACGTTAGATTGCCTGCGCAGTGCATCGGTAACAATGCGGAAACCGGCTCAAGGCATGAATGATGAGAGTGCCTCGCAGATCGCAAGGGCCGAGAACGCTGGGAGTGGCTCGCGATGACAAGAATGTCCAGTGCCTCTCGCAGTGCAATGGGAGAAGCGTAAGCAAACGGTACCGCTCCAAACAAGCATGTTTCGTGCAAGAGGCATAGAGCATCCAACGGTGACAGCATACGTTCCCAGAAGGGGTCGTCCCTTATGACCAGAAGCAATTCGAGTGCCCTTCGGTACGCACTGGCCAACCCTAAGTATAAGCATGGATCTCCAATGCTCACGCGCGAACGCCTTAGTACGGTAGGGCCTTGTTGTCTTTGCTCTTCATGGGTGGTGCATGCAAGCAAACCGGTCCAAACATTGTGGCGTTCGCATCACCCGAAAGCGGCCTTTTGGCGTGACACGCAGGCGAAGAGGCTAAGATCAATGTGGGTTTCGACGACCGTTTGACCTCATGACCGGATGGATTGATGTGGCCATCCGCCGATGCATGACACCGTGAGTACAATTTCTTCTATTGTGGACTCATTCGGATGCCTCTTTCATCTATTGCTTACTAAATTTGCTTTGCATGCTTCTCTATTCCTAGATGCCACGCTTCCGGAAGCGAGGGGCCTCGTCTTTGTCGGTTGGCTTTCTTGATCCCGAGCCATTGACCTTCAAGGGTCAAGGATGGGCCTCTCAAAGAACGGCCGCATACATATCTAGAATTTGGCCTACTAAGCATCATGACAAGGACTTTGTCATGTTTGCAAAAGATAATCCGTGCCAACACCGGGATTGCCGTTGTCATAGCTATCAAGTGGAGGAAAGTCTATTTCGTTGACTCGCGCCCAACAGAAAGACGTAAACGCTCCCGCTGAAAACTTTAATACAACATTGTGAGTGTTTCCTAACCTACATCGACCCATGCATTTTTCTTAATTATGTTACTAAAAATAGAAAAGAATGTGACCTTTTTATATTTTACTCATGTGTAGCCTTGTTGAGCATGTTTTCAATCCGAAGGGGGACAAGGACGAAAAAGTTTGTGGTTCACGCCAAGTATGCAAAAGTAATTGTTGTGCTTCTCCCGGTTGTGCACTTGCCACTTGGGTTTTCATTCAGCGAATAACCACCGTGTTTCATATGTTTTGTAGTGCCGGACACAACCCGATAACAAGACATGTGGGTTCTACACGGCGCACCACTTGATGGTTGGGCGATGAATCAAGCTCATTTGGATCGCCACGAGGTAACTCTCGGCGCGCTCCATCTTGTGCCTATCTTTGTTTGGCGATAAAGACCATGTACAACAAACACTTATGGCTACCTTTTTCTTTGTATTAGATTTTGACTTGAACAAGGAACCGCTCAATTTGGGTGATATTAGAGAGAAGATCGCCAAGTTTCTTATGGAACATGTCATCGACCCCGACGGCGACTATTTCGATTAGAAACCGTGAGTTGCTTCTCGCTCCCTTGTCGCATCACGACCGAGGTGGATACATGCACGCGTGAACTATGTTATTTGTGTTGTGAACAATGCGGGCGCATTACTCCTGAACAACCGGGTGCGTGTGAAGAACAACTGATACACTTAAATTTTTAATGTCCGGCCGGGCGCGACCATTTGTTTGTGCTTGGACCTATGTATATGTATTATATACACGTATTAATAATATCAATGCTGTGGTGTCAGACGATTCTAAGCTGTACAGTAACGTCATCATTGACACAGACGCCCCAAGCTGCCTAAGAGGCGTCTCAATCCTCCGGATAGTTACGGAACTGCCCTCGCCCGATGCGGCGTCGGTTGTTTTTAGCATTTTTTTCGTCGGCGCCCCGAAAATTAAGCGCCTTAAACGCCAACCTCAGTTCGTACACCTCATGAAAGGGTGCTTGCGTCTTTAATTTTCCAAGAGTTACAATCGATGGGTCGTTGTAAGCCCCTCGTAGTCTCCGCACGTGTACGATCAATTTTAGGTGCTAAGCCGCCTCGTAAACATAAGAAAACACGATATAAGAGAGTGTTCAAACGAATCCACGTTCACGGATGGATAAGCGTAAGGCGTGTCTATAAGTAGTACAAAACCACGACGCGGCGGTGGCGGCGTCGTATGGATGACGACAGTCATGAGGCGGTTTGCATTTTGAATGTGTCAGATGATGAAAGCATCAACACTTTATCGCCTGCGCGTGTGCAAAGATTCTAACAAATTCATAAAGGGTGCGCATACAGCCATCTCGACGCGGTGGCCTGCTTACGACGGCTCTTGACACAGGGTCTCACATGCGCGGTCGCCACAAGCCACACATTGGGCCCGCAGGCCGGTAACTTTGGAAGGGATACGGCCGCTTTATTCATGCCGGTTCGTAACGTTACCGTAAAGTACGCTTCATAGGAAAACTTGTCTTCTTGTGTCCGGTAGGTACCGCTTCACTACGCCGAGCAAAAACGAGGTCACGCATGCACAGAAAAACCGTCTGTGATAAAGTGTGCGCACCTCTAGTGAAGGTTTTGGTCTCAGAAAGTCGACATTTAGAGACTTAATGGGTACGCGCTGCTACGCATCAGAGTAGAGGCCTTTTTTACATAGTGATTTCGAGGTGAGAACTTCAAGTATTAGCTGTGGTGGTGTGTAAGGGCTACTACGGCAGGTGAGGTGGAACCGGGAGATGGACAAAAATGAGAGTTCTCGCAAGGATGCCCATGCATGGTTAGAGAAGATGCCACCAAACACATGGGTTAGGGTTTTTTTCTTTTTTTTTTTTTTTTGCGCTTCGGTTAGGGTTTTCTTTTAGTGAGTGCCCAAAATGTGATATCCTCTTGAACAACACTAGTGAAGTTTTCAACAATTACATATTGGAAGCTAGAGAATTAGCTATTTTGATCATGTTACAAGGATCAAGGTACAACTTATGAGTAGACACTACAACAAGCACAAAGAGGTCACTGAGAAGTGGGGAAACATGGTCATATGCCTAAAAATTAGAAAGAAACTAGATAGGCATGCTGAGATGTCCAACACATGCTACCCATTGAACCCGCTTCCAAACCTTCGCCCTTTCTTCTCTCTCTCCTATTGCCGCCTCCCGCCACTTTCGAGATCAAGCTAGGATAGCTTGGCCTGGCCGAGGAGAGGTGAGTAGGTGACCCCATGGTGCCATGGTTCCACCCCCGCCCCCAGATCCGGCATAGGGAGCCATGGCCTAAGACCGGAGCCGACCTGGGGAGGAGGTGGAGATGCGTACCGCCGCCATGACGAGGTCGAAAGGCGGTCGGATGCGACGGACGCCGCCGGAGACTGGAAGGCGACGATTTTTTTTGTCCTAGTTCATGCCAAGGATCACCGACGCGACGAGGGGATCTCGGATGCCAGGACTCATACGTGTAGCCCGCTAGTTTGAGGAAGGATGCGGAGGCATCGATGTCGTAGATGTAACGCAGCCCGCCAAATTTCGGATGCGGGCATGAAGCATGGAGAAGGGGCGAGTGGTGAGCCGAGGTCCCTACCGGGAGGGCGGCGGCGGGTTGGCGCCGCGGCGAGGGTGGAGGATGTGATGGTGGCGTAGAAGTCGATGGGGCTAATGGGCGTGTCAAGCAGAGGATCTCGTGTGGCGTGATCCAGAGGCGGAGGCGTCGACCGCCCACCGAGAGGATAAGACGAGAGGTGGAGATGGGGAAGTGGTGGTTGGGGAAATTATTGTTTTGCGGGTCCCACATATACAAATATAGAACCAGTACACGGTTCTTTCCATTGCGGAGCCGATTGTAGAATGTGTCCTTTTCGTGTGTGGAGCCCGCCATCAAGTCGACCTCGGTTCAATACACTACACTCGATGCTCTAAAGAGTGAGCCTAGCTCGAGCTATCTCGCGAGCCATAACGAACTAAGTCAACCCATGTGGCTTTCATATGTACTCCCTCCATCTCAAAATAGATGTCACTATGGGATGCGTCTTGGCCAAACTTTTTTAACTTTGACTAGGTTTGTAGAAAATACGTGCAACATTTAAATTTTCAAATAAATTTGTTAAAAAACTGGACTTAAAGATCTTTCCGATGATACTAATTACTTAGCATAAATATTTATATATTTTAATATATAATTGCGGCATTTGAAAACGTTGACTTCGGGAAGCGAGAATGACATCTATTTTGAGATGGAGGGAGTATGGAAGAATGAAATCGATTAACTGAAGATTATGGTCATGGATGATAACTATATTTTTTTTGTTGTATAAAATTCATATGTATTTTATTTATTTATTTCACCATAAATACCCATGTCGAGATAGATATGCACAAGGAGTAGAAGCAGAGGAGGCGGCCTTGATTAGACAAGGCCGTGGACAGAGGGAGTCTAGCTCGTGTGCCCCTGCTGACTGCTAACTACAGTAGCATATATGCATACTACCTCCATACCTAAAAAAGTTTGATGTTTTTTGGACAAGGTTTAGGTCAAACATTGGAAATATAAATCATCAATAACTTTTACGTTGTTGAGTTTGCAAATGTGAAACCTATATGAATAGATTTGTATTGAAAAATACTTTTTCACAAAAGTATAAATATATCGGACAATGCTAAGGTACAAACTTTACCTCCTAGGAGGTAATATTTCAAATCAATTCGAGCCATTGGTTTTTTTTCTCATTTTTTGAATTACTAAATAAACTAAAAAAATCCAGAAAATCAAAAATACAACGTCCGCATCCCCTAATCACGGGAGCAAGATTCCTTGCATGCCGATTATATATTTTATTAAAAAAGATGGGAGCGTTAAACAAATCATATTATATAAACACGTTATTTTTGACTTTGTTATACATCTTAAATTATGGCATGTTGTAATATTGGCTAATATAATCAATTTTATCAGTGATATGTTATATGTGCATCAAAAGGCTTATCGATCGGATGCAAAAAAACAAAAAAAAAAAAACAAACAAAAAACGTTACCTTCACTAATCACTAATTAACATGATACCCACTCATGTTAGCCAAACTCACCTAGAATGTAAAAGCATGGGCATGCTCACCACACACACACACACGCTAATTAACCATCCTAGCCACAGTACACACACAACACACACTCATGGCTTGCCAAACACACGTACACGTACATACACACATGTACACGGCTCACCATGCACGCACACGACACGCTAGCTAATCATGTATACAAGATAATGTGACAATCAAAAGATTTTATATACAAAATTATAAAGCAAAAGGATTTATCACACCAATTGAGATCACAAGATCCAGATCACGCATCGATCAAATCTAAAAAAGATTTCTTTATCTAAAGCTTTCCTTACTTATCTTATTTTATATGGTAATAAAATAAACAAATATATATTTGAAGTATTACTTTCTAGGATAGAAGGTAATAGTTTGTTGTGACCGCCTGATCAAAATTAATGAATGGCCCATAGTCATTTGGGGTACCGCAAAAAAAGCCAAATATATCACTTTTCGACAACGGCGGAGCCAAGGGAGGGCCAGCTGGGGCCATGGCCCCGTCCAATGTCCAGTGAAAAAATGAACAAGTCTTATGTATTTTGTGCATACCACGTTCCTATAGGTCCAGCCCATGATCCCATCAGGTAGCGGCCCCAGCCCATGTACGTACTCAGTACCAGGCTCTAGCTAGCTACTCTCTCCGTAGGTAGCAAGTGACATGGGTACTCTCTCCGTTTGTTACCCTTAATTCCATGCCATCTTGTTCGATGATTCGCCTTATGCAAAAAAAAAATTTGCACAAATATAATTTATTTTGTTATGACTTATTTTATCGAGATTGAAAGTGCAATCAACCTCTAATGTGGGTTTTGGCGTTGATGACAATCTAACTAGAGGACTAATTTATCGAGATGACAAGCGGGTAATAAGCAAGGAGGATATTGCAAACCTAAAAGAGGAGTACCCCAATTGCTTTTGCAGGTGGTACATCAAGCAAAGGAGGTTTACATTCATTTTACATTTTGAATTTGAGTATAGGACACGCCCGCACTATTAAGAGGGATTAGAACCATTTGTGTCAAAGCGTGCAACCAAGTGCTCAATTCTTCACCACTTAACCTCCAGCTCCTAGCTAAGTCGATTACTCAAACCTGTTCTTTTTTCCTTGCGACTTAGCTTGGCGGCGGTGCCGCTTCGAGGGGGAGCGGCGGTGCCACTCGATTATGCACTTTGCCGCTCATAATCCGACCGTTGTGTTTGGGAGGTATAAATATCTTTCCTTTCTACCCCCAACGGTCACCTCGTCCCCTACCCTCGGTCCATTCGACGAAACTCACCTAAGTGCTCATCCCCTTCCTTCCATTGTTGCTCTCACTCCTCTCAAGCTTCCCATTGATTTCCACCATCAATCCTTGAGAGAAAAGGCAACAAACTTCGATTGGAAGGGTGCTCCACCGATCTTCATCGTTTTAGAAGCACTTGGTTCGCACTTTAGCCGGCGGTTGTGGTCTTTTGCTCTTGGAGCTTGCTCCTACCAAATGCCGCCAAGACCGACCTCGATACCTCGAAGCTCCTGTCGGTCCCCAACGCCGACACCAATACTCACGCTGCCACCGGAGGCGCACTAGAATGGCGCCCATCGTGGTGCCCGAGGGGATGCGGGAGGCGCCAGCGTCTTCAAATCACGCATCGGGCGAGCACACCGCCACTAGGATAGCGCCACATCGTGGTCGGCGCCATCGCACGTCGGGCGAACTGGGTCGCCACCGCCACCGCACCACTAGAGCAGCCCCGGATCCAAACATGATGCAGCTGCTGGGGATGGGCTTCAAGCACGTCCGCAAGGTGGAGACGGCGGGGATCCACGATCGCGACTGCGGCCCGGCCTCCGCTCCCGCCGCGTTCTTCTCCTTTTCCGGACGACTGCCACTCATTGTCCCCAAACGGAGGAGATGACACGGCGCCGGCCGGGGCGGGTGGTGGCGTGGCGCCGAGCCGGAGCCAGGTCGGGACAGTGAGCCCGGGCGGCCGCTGGCCGGGCGCAGGAGGAAGCCGAGGGACGGGATCGGGTGAGAAGAGAAGAGAAGGGTAGTGGCGGGCACGGGGCTCGGACGACCAGGGCGATGCGATGGGGATTGGGGAGGCATCACCGGCCGTGGTAGATTTGCGGGCCGCACGAGGGCATGCTTCCACCAGATGACGGCGCGCCGGCCGGTCTCTCCTTGTGCTATGGCGGTGGCGCCCTCCCGTCGATTGAATGGCTGCAGGGGGGAGGCGACAAGCGACAAGGATAATAGCGCTGGTTGGCCACCGGCCGCCGTGTCGCCAAACCGGGTGGGGACTGCCCACCGTTCGCCGCCCCACCGCCAGCAGTGGAGGTGCACCGGCGGCCTCCGCTGCGGAGTTGCTCGCGAAAGTGCGTGAACAGGGAACGGGGAGGGGAGGAGAAGTGGTGTGGGTCCCACCGAGTAGGGGGTCCTTAGATCCCAAGGCTCAACACTATAATTTGAGGGTGCATAAAAGGGTCTCATTTATGGGCTCCATTGGAGTTTATTTTTTTCTTGAACCCCTAAAATTTAGGGTAGGGGGCTCAATAGGGGCTCTGCTGGAGTTGCTCTTAGGAGCGCGCACAATAGCATGGACGTCCATGGACATATAGAGTTTTTTACAACCGCCAAACTTTATATATATTATAAGCGGCCGGATTACACAAAAGGTCTTCCGGAGGAACTGAAATACAGCAAGGTCCTTGGACCGGATAAGCACTTGTGCCAGAGGCTTAAGACTATGACGAGCTCGCCGGCGAGGGTCAGAGGGGCGCGAAGGCGCAAACACCCGGATGAAAGGACCGCAAGCAAAGCGACGGTTGAAGGTGAGTTGACCGAGCCGGTGAAGAAGAGCGCCCCGGACGATCAAGAGTAAGTAGTATGTCGCCGCCGAGAGGTAGCGGATGATACTAAGTTTAATCCCAATGATGGTGAAGTCGCCGAAGTCATCGCCGATGATCGCCGCCAGAGGTAACAGATGATACTAAGTCAATCCCAATGATGGTGAAGTCGTCGAGTCATCGCCGATGATCTAAGTACTCCCTCTGCTCCAGAAAACTTGCATTCTCGCTTCCCGATGTATTTTCAAACCGCGGCAATTATTTATTAAAATATATAAAAATTTTATACTAAGTAATTAGTATCATTGGAAAGATCTTTAAGTCTAGTTTTTTAACAAATTTATTTGAAAATATAAATGTTCTTGACGTATTTTCTACAAACGAAAAGTTGAGTCGGTTTGACGGACACGCTTCCCACAGTTGCAAATGAAAAGTAACGGAGGGAGTACCTGCTAGGAGCCTGTAAGGTGTCGCAGGAGTCGCCCACACTTTGTCTTCATGCACCATGGAAGGACAACGCAGACATCTACATGCCTCACACATCGCTGTCGGCCCCACAGTGGGACCCAACGTGCGACGTACAATGTCCACGAAAAAATCTTCGTAGAGATTTGGATTGGGGTCAGGCTGCATATGCATCTTCCTTTGCGTGTCACCCAAAAGGAGCAGGCAGGGACAACAAGGCAGCCTGCATGATGTCCACGTTGCAGCATGGGCCCACAACTCATCAGGAGGGGCCCACCAGGAGAGGCCGGTGTCGTACGGGGACGGCGCCTGGCGGCAAGGAGCGCGCGGCAGCACCGATGTCCCGATGGCAGCGTGGTCGTGGGAGCTGGACGCGGTGGCCATCATCCGTCGCTGAGATCGTTGCCACGCCTTCTGGGACATCGGCCTTGTCCCTAACTCCTCCATAGGTGCGGCTCACAGCGCAGGCGAAGAATCCTCCGCCGACAGCGCTGTGTCTGCATCGGCCTCCCTCGGCGTCGCCGCCGGCGGATTCGGGTGTGCGACGTTGCCGCTGCTCTAGTCGTTGAAGTGGTCGGCCATCAGCAGCAGCACGCTGTGCACGTCGTCACGGGTGGCCCCGGCGTCGAGGCGCAGCACCACCAGCGCCCACACCCGCGTCAGCGTGCCCGAGGCGTACACCTCGTCCAGTCGCGCCACGTGCGCATCGAGCGCCAAGGATAGGGCGTCGAGATCGCTGCGCAGCCGCAGCTTGCCGCGGCCGTAGTGCCGCCCCTGGCTCCGCGGCACCAGCTCCCCCGCACCTCCTGGGCAGCCACCACGACGTCATGCAGAAGGTTCTGGAACGCGTTGCATCGGTCCTCACCGTCCTCTCTCTGGAGCCTTTGACGAGGCGGAGGGACGCTCGCTTGCATGGTGCTCCTGCCCGTATGCGGGGACTGGCCGGCAGAAGGAGGCGGAGGAAGGTGTGTGTGTGTGTGTGGGGGGGGTGGGGGGTACGAACTGGACAGCCCTCGGCCGCACCATGTCCACCACATCTCGCCGCTCAACATAGGAGATGCCGGTGATGATGGTGAGGAGCACCATGGTCCTCGACGCACATATATAGGTTCTTATAGAGTAGGAATCTTACAAGGAGGAAGAAGAGAGGAAGTCGGGACTGGACGAAGAGAACCGACCCTCCTGCCTTTGCCGTCGGCGAGCTCGCGAGGCAGGGGGCGGCGGCGAGGATTAGAAGAGGGGTGGCGGTGGGGATCGGAAGGAGTCGGGGAAGATGTACTAAAGCTTACTACTATGAGCGGACCGACACGTGTGACACATTCACATTGTGCACGTTTGTTGAGCCATGGACATATAGAGGTGTAAAGCCAACTTAGGATGCACTAGTCGATCATGGTCCATTCCGGATCATGGCGGTTGGCGGCGGTGGAAGAAGAATGGGAGCCAACACTTCTTTGTATTGCTGTAACGAGCAATTGTGTCAGAACTAATGCACGGCGCAGGAGCTATTCCAGAGACTGTATGCTCAACAATGAAGGATCATAAGGTCGAGAAGTTTCTGGTTTGATTTGATATTTTTTATTTTTATGAATGGGTTGCGCCAACTGTTTCTTAAGTTATGTGCCATTGTGAACACGGGTGCTGCCCCTTGTCCAGTGAATTTAAACTAATAAGCTGCAATACATGTTTGCCCTATTTGTTTGAACTTATCAGAGGACGTGTTTTTTGTGAACAACAATACAACATCTATCAGCCGCAGAAATCATCTTGTCTGTTATCCATGTTGTTTGACTGAGTTACGCTCCTGATCTGATGAAGTAATCACAATCCGATTCCCGCTCTACCCTTCTCCTTTTCCCCTTTCATTTCTAAATTCTAAGAGTTTACCATTTCAGGCTCAATCTGCAATTGTTAAACCATGTTATTTTGCCCTACAAGAAAAAACTGTTGTATAAAAACACTGTAGTAATACTCCCTTCGTCCCCAAAATGTTTGTAGCTTGCGCTTTCAGAAAACAACTTTGATAAATTATATATTAAAAATATTAATATTTATCATACATAATTAGTATCATTAGAGATATCTTTGAATCTAGTTTTTAACAAAATTATTCGAAGATACAGATGTTGCACGTATTTTTATACAAATCGAGTCAAAGTTGTGGCACGAAAACAAAAACGACTAACATTTTGGGACGGAGGGAGTATATATATGACCGATTAAAGAGGTACTCGAAACAGTTTTACAAGTACTCCAAGAACGATTTTGCCCCTCTCCATCTATATAAAGGCAACTACGAAGGATGCCATGCCGGACTCGTGATTCGGTGCCTTTCCTCTTGTACCTATATCCACGTTTCAAAAGAATCAAGACTTCCCAAGACCGGCAAGGCTGCCAAATGACCGTGCTCTCGGTCTCCCAAGCGCCGCACCGGTGGCCACGCCGATCTCCCACGCGACCGCGCCTCCGACCGGCGTTCGGGCATCTCGCGCCAGCGCCGCCCATTGCTTGGAGGAGTCGACCCGCCCTTGCCCAATCGACCAAGGGCCAAACCGCGTCGAAGCCTAATGGCAACATGCTTGCCCACCGTCACCTCAATGGCGATAAGGACCTCCACGTTGTTGTAGTGTTGTATGTTAGACGATATAGGTTATCGTCCTCATGTATGACTCTAGTTGATTGTAATGCAAGTCATAGATAGATAGCTGACTTATATGCCAAGGCATATCTTGTAAAGATCCTAGGAATATCTTGTAACAATTCTCGTTGTAATCCCACCGCCGTGGGGTTGTTCCCTCGAGCTATATAAACACGGAACCGGGTGAGCCTAGGAGGGCATCCGTTACACCCTAATTCTTTCGTGGTATCAAAGCCAGGTCCAATAAGGACCCGAAAACAATCTCGGTAGGATCACACATCGACGGCCCGCTATGAGCGGGGCCGTCATTGACAGATGTCTTGGCCACACAAAAAGTGTGAGCCGACAAGAGTCGGGTCTGATGTGTGACTACGGGGGAGATTGTTGGGGTTATGTAACACCCCCGGTGTTAATCGACTAAAAATTTTGTCATGTCATCATGATCATTGCAAAGCTTGCATGATTAGAAAATTTGAAATGCATCAAATTAAAATAAGTTTATAATTAAGGGATTTGTTGTGCTTAAGAATTTTAGAGTGATTTAATTTGGAATTTATGTTTTTGATCCTAAGTGTGTTGTTGGATGATGGTTTGATAGTATAGGTTGGGAATCTGAAATTTGAATCAAATTCAAGTTTGAATTGAGCTTCAAAACCCTAATTCCTATCCCTCTTTTACCCCCTTTTTCATAATTCAAAATCTAAGCAAAATTTGCCAAAATTTCCAAAAGCCGAAGTTGTAGCTCTTGTTTTGATGTACAAAAAGAGGTGTACAAAGTTTTTGAAGTTTTTAAATAAATTTTAAAGTAATTTTGAATTCAAATTTGTCCCTTTTTGACCCCATTTCAAAAAGTCATATTTAGAGGCTGAATTTGAAAATCTTTCAATTGTGAAAATTGTAGATCTTGAAAAATTAGGCTAAGTTACTTTTTGAGTTTTTCAAGTACAGTTCAAATTTTGGGAGAATTTGATCAAAATTCAGAAAGTTAGGGTTTAGGGTGCTACACGGTGAAGGGGTTCAGCGTGCACGCCATACCGGGCGTGTCGCCGGCCGTCCGGCGCCTGGGGCGCCTTCGCCGCGCCCGGCCGCGTGGTCGACGCCGTGGATGACCGAGAATGCCCCGCCACTTGTCCATCCATCCCTCTCTTTATAAGTCGGGCCGACGCCGTGCGTCTTTCTTCTTTTTTCGAAACCGCCGCCGGAGTCGCCGTCGCCGCCCCCTGGCCAGGTCGTCGTCGTCGCAGCTTTCCTCGCGTCTTAGTTCGCCCAGCAGCCGCGCAGAACCCCCTCACGTTCCTCCACAGCCCGCCGCAAGCCCTTTCGCACGCGCGCGCGAGGTCAAATCTTTCTCTCGCGGCGGTCGCGCTAGCCGCCGCGAGCCCGCCACCGCTCGTCCGATCCTTTCATCGGTGAGCTTCCAGGCCAACAAGCTTGTTTTGAAGCGCCTTGATGATGTGGTCATGATCGACCCGCCTTTGTGCCCAGCCTGAGTCTCGGTCGCCGCTGAACGCCGGCGTGTATCGTCTGAGCCACCGCCGCCCGCCGTCATCGTCGCCGACCTACCTCCGGCCACCCTCCGTCCTCACCATCGCGGCGCACCAGGTGTTTACGGTGAGCTCGTGTTCTCCGTGCCACTTTTCCTTTTCCCTCTACCACACCGCCATCGCCAACGCCGCCGCGCCGCCAAGGTCCGGGGTAACCGTGGCCACCGCCGGACACACACCAGGCAACAAGCACGATCGATCGGGCCAACATGATCGGGCCGGCCCATCATGCACAAGTGTTGGGCGAGACGGTGTTGGGCCGATTTCAATAGTAAAACCAAGCCCATCATGAATAGTAGCGAGCCGTAACGGTGTTGGGTCATGCAAAGTGTCGGGCGTAATCGGCCCAGGAAGTTCCTTTTCCTTTTTATGAAATGTTTTATTCTTTTCTTTTTGTTTAATTAGTGTCTATTTTTTTGAAATTCATATAAATTCAAATACTTGCTTATAAATTTGAAAAATTACGAAACTTGAGTTTTGAGTTGTTCTTGCATGATTTAAAAATACAAATTTTAATTGAAAAATGCATCTTCCATGATTTTTAGAAAATAAAATATTTATTCAAAAATCATGAAAATTTATTTGGTATTGTTTTATGATGTGTCCTAACTGTACAAAAAGTTTGGAGTTGTTTTGAAATGTTTAAATTATTTTCTATTTTAAGCTCTATTATTTCATGTGGTTTATAAATTGTTTAGTGTCAAATAATTTAGGTTTTTGTGTGACTTTTTGGGTTGTTTTGTGAATCTTGGATCATACCACAATCAAATGGTCCTTGAGAACTCCTTAGGCAATGGTGATGATATCTTGTAGAGTAGTTCAACAAGTTGGTTTTGTTGGATTGCAACTTTATCGTGAAGGAAAGTTGTACTCATGTGTTTATCATTTCATGCACCCGCAAGCATCATATTTAAATATATGGCATCATGTTGAGGCATACATTGTTTCGTGTAGTGAACGAGATCGAGAGTGTCAAGTCCGAGCCGCCCCCCCGAGGAGGTTCTTTATCCAAATGGAAGCGGGTTCGGATTTCTCCGGGTTTTCGAAGAAATAGTTTATTCCGTCAACGAAGGCAAGCCCCGGTTTCATTAAACCCTTCCTTGATGTTTTAAAAGCTTTATATAACTTATGTCTATGCTATGTTGCATTAAGTAATTAGGAGTTGAGTGATAACCTAATTGCCGCATTACCATCCTTGTTTATTTCAATACCATCCTTGATAACCTGTTTCATTTCGAAAATGTTTAGTGATGCTTAGCCCCGCTTAATTGGTTAAGCTTTTTCATCAAAATGTTTTATTTGAGGAGATGGTACCTTTTTTCGGAAAAGAAAGAAATGTAGTGATGAATCTGAGATCTGGACGGGGACGTAGGTTGAAAGCCGTGAGATACCTAGCTGTGCTTGTCCCGTTGTTGGTCGTGTAAGGACCGGCCCGTTGTTTGGATTGTTAAGTTCGGGACTTTTGAATGCAAGTACGCCTGAGGCCTTCGGCAAAGGCACGGCGCTGCCTGGTTGTCACCCCCGTGTCGGGCCGACCCTAACTAGCCACATACCCAAGAAGCGGATCTCGGTGGAGCCAAATCGAAATGGCAACCACGCGACCGGGAGTGGAGAGATGGCGGGAGTAGCGTGTACCCACCCCACGGGTCAAACCGTCATTAGGGGACGGGGTAGGGAGGTGGAGTATCTTGTGCTCGGGTGGGTGGCGCAGCCTCATTCCCCGTTTTGGACAAATCAAAGAAGGTTGATATATGCAAGCTTAAATGCTACATATGTCGTGTGGTTGTTGACGGTCACTAAACGACACATTTTTAACGTCAACATCCTACCATAAAGGGGGTAACACTATACATTATCATACTCATATACATTTATAACTCATATATTTCCACTTGTAGTGTCCAAATTATTATTGTGCAGATTTGTATAAGAAACAAGTGGAAAATGTATAAAAAGGCTCCCCGGAAAGCGCATTTCGAAGAATATCAAGCCCAAGGGAGAAATGGACCAAACACGCGAAGCGGGCCGAGCAAACACCGCCATACAACTTTTTAGGCCCAAAGACGCCAGCCCGCCAGCGAGCCCGCCCGAACGGGCCCGCCGAGGGTGCTGTAGCGCACCACTGGTGCGGCGCACCTCGCCGAGGCGCTCGGGCCCGGCTGGGGAGGCGGTTCGTTACCTTCCAAAAGCGGCGTTGCCGACGTTGGTTGGTCGGTTTGGTCCGATTAGGAAGGTGTTCCAGGTCGGTTTGGTTCTTTCCATATGGGGATGGCCATCTTCCAAAGAGCCCCCTCTCCTCTACCTATAAAAGGAGGCCATCTCCCACCATTGTAACACGCACCATTTGGAGCCTCCTCACTTTCTAGTCTTCTTCTCCTCTCCTCTCTACTCCTCCACTTCTCTAGTTCTTTTAGTCTTTAGTAGTATTTGGAGCTAGGCTAAGCTTCATTGGAGAGCTTGTACTTGGGAGAAGGAATATTCGGTATGAATACATTTATGGTTTATCCTCAAGTCTTGATCTCATATGCTTGTGCAATAGAGCTAGAGTATTTACATGTTATATTCTTGACATGTTGTTCTCGACACAATCATGATAGAAGAACTAGACTATAGTTCCTATGTCGTGGTTAGTCATATAGAACTTAGGGCCTAACCATTCATGCCATGTATTTGAGTAGAGTAAGAGTTATGCTGAGGTGGCGGTTCGTTGTGTCCTTCGGGGCTTGCTCGTGTCCTATTCCGGTCCATCCGTAGGGTGGGGGCCATGGGGGACATGAGTAGTGTCCTAGTATGCGGACGTGGTGTCCGGATGCCAGGTATCCTTCGAATATGAGTGCATGCCACGGTTGAGGGGGTAGGCGGCTTGGTCGTGACAAGCCTTGACCGTCCCTTGAAATCCCCCCACATTCGTGTGTGCTGTAGGAGTTCGTAAATGCCTTCCTTTAGGGCGGATGCTCCGGGAGGTCTCCCCGTCCATCTCACTCTCAGCCTAAAACTCTAGTCATCTATGTTTGCATGATTATTAAGCGGTTCTTTGCACGACTACTTTAGAATGCCCGCTCCACTTAGGAATATTCTTTATTCTTTATTTTCCTTTTTATCCTTGAGGTTGGTCCAAGTGTGTGTCACACTATCTTAAACTATCATGACTTACCCCTGTATTGAGTATTGGTCAATTTGCATAGACATGTTGTCGTGTTCATGCCCCCGCTAGAGTCCTACACCATGCCTTCCTTTGGGAAAATATAAATAACGATACCCCTGAATATCTCCGGGGTGAAATGCTACAACGGTATTTCCGTGCGCTTTGCGGACTTGTTCGTAAATGCTACTGAGAATGCCACCCGGCATCCCGTGGCGATGGTAACTGGAATGTAACAATTCCCGTGAAGTCGTTGTGGGAAGTCAACTCCGTGGTTCCCGGTGCTCTTGCCTTTTGGCACTTGCGGCTTAGGAAACACAACAAGCATTTCTGGCGCCGTTACGGGAAGGCATTGGTTATAAAGATTCTAGAAAGACATGTTCATAATGATGTGCATGTGTAAGTAGCCATTACTCATGCGGGCTAATCTTTCATGTTTTCTCCTGTTGTGGATGAAGACAGGGATAGTGTTCGATTGGTTTGTCCTCGTTGAACAACTACATCGCAGATCAGGAGGCACTCCTAAGGAAGAACCCAACTCATATCAAATCTTCTCCCGCTTACTCCGCCGACAAACAAACCAATCACCCTTGCATCATCTCAGTATTCCACTCATGGCCAAGTCGATCCGTGACCACTCCATCCCCTCTTTTGCCAACGTGCGTTGGGCTTATCAACATGGGAACAGAGAACTTTGAGCTCCCTACCGGCCTAATCAAGATGGTGCGGTGCAAACCAATTTTATGGTTTGCCAAGTGAGGACGCAAGTGCACATCTCGCAACACTTCCTCGAGCTCGGTGACACCATTGTCATCCAAGGTGTCACACCGAAAGCCATTAGAATCCATCTTGTTTCCCTTCTCTATCACGGGAAGGCGAAATAGTGGTTCTATAAAGAGACGGAAGTCGCCAACACGTGGGACAAGTGTTCCACGGCGTTCCTCACTAAATTCTTCCCCATGAGTAAAACTCACACCCTAAGGGGAAGAATTGCCAACTTCCAGCAGAATTCCATGGAACCCATACCGCGGCATGGGAAAGGCTACAAGAGTACATCCAAGCATGCCCGCACCATGGGATGGAAAAGTGGTTCGTGATACTGAGAACTTCTACAATGGGTTAACACCCATGTCAAAAGAGCACATTGATGACACCTTTGGAGGTGCCTTCCTCTCCCTCACCATCAATAGAGCAACAACTCTTATGGAGAAAATAGTGTCCAATCAAGCTTTGGGGGGGAGGAAAGTCTTGGCAAACAAGAAGATAGCATGCGCATCGTGGAGGAGACGGACATGCTCGCTACAATGGATCTCCTATTGAAAGAACTTGACAAGTGTGCCAATCGAAGAAGAAGAAACTTACGAGATTTGTCAAGGCCATAGACTCACACGTAACATGTGAAGTCTCGTGGCAATGTTGGCCATTTAGGAACGACGCCCGAAACCCGTAAAGACGTTACTCACATCAACAACGGGTTCCGTCAACAAGGAGACCATAATGGGTGGAACAACCAGTCGCGCCCACAAAACCAAGGAGGTAATTCAAACTCAAGGTACAATTCGAATCCTCTCTCCTTGGAAAACTTGGTCTTAGACCAAGCAAAAATAATTGAAGAACTTTCAAAGAAGTTGATGCTTAATGATAAAATAATTGAAAACATGATTTTCAAAATTAAAAGTTTAACCTCTTCTTATGAAAGACAAGCGAGCTTTAATAAAATGATAGAAACCCAATTAGCTCGGAGTTTTCTGCTGCTTTGCCCGTTGTCGGTTCGGGAAAAGTTTTGGGGCAACCCAAAATTTCTCTTGAATCTGTTAAAATGGTCTCAACGAGGTCTGGTAAGCCTCTATGTCGGGAAGACAACAAGTCTCCTACCGAGCCACCACTCATTATCAAGAAGGAGGACCCTGGCCGCCCGACAATCACATGCTCAGTTGGCCCGCATGTCTTCGAGGATGCCTTCGCGACCTTGGATCAAGCATAAACATCATGTCCAAGGTAACATATGATGAAATATTAGGTGGACCTTTTTGTCCCCGTGACATTTTGAACTCGCAGATGGCGGACCTATCACTAAGGAAACCGGAGGGAGTAGCTCGGGATGTTATAGTAAAAATCCGAGAAGCATACATCCCGACGGATTTTGTCATCCTAGACATGGGTCACAATGAGAGAGCTGCCCCAATCCTTGGGAGACCATTTCTTAACACTACAAATGCAGTTTTGCACGTGGGATCGTGGCATGCTAGCTTCCATATGCAGGGCCAAACAATGAGATGCCCATTCAATGGGTTCAACAAGCATAAGAATGCTAAAAACAAGCAGCCCAAGAAGGTAAAGCCACAAAGTGTTAAGGTGCATGGCGCATTTAAAGGATGACATCCGCATCCACTTCTCCGGATACGGGTAACACTCCATCAAGCACTAAAATGAATGGAGAAGAGTCCCCTTTCGTCGGACTTTAAAAGGTGAGCCCTTGCCGAAGGTAAATCGGTAGTTATCTTTTTATTTTACAATAATAATCTCCCAAGAATAACTCCATGATGCTTAATAAAAAATAATAAATAAGAATAAAATTGTTTACCCTTGTTGGAAGAATCTTGTTTATCCATGCATGCTTCCTCTTTCTATTTTGGCATGTCTTGGTTTGGAAGTTTTGATTATACGTATGATCATACTTCCATAGGCGTTTTGAATTGAGCATGGTGCTTAGGTCAAAAGTCTACCTTGATCGATTAGACATGGAGTCGAAGTCCGGTTATTGAACCTAAAATTGCTAGTGTAGATTTTGGTCGATCATATGGACTAACCCCCGTAGGAATTTATCAAAATCCATAAGGGTAAGTCTTGAAGATGACAAAAGGGTTAAGTAAAAAAAATAATAATAAATAAATAAATAAAAAAAGAGGGTAGAGAAGAGAAGAAGAAGAGAGGAGATAAACCTTTCAACCCCAAGATTTTGTCCCGTACTTTGATGACATCAAAAGACAAGCTTGGGGGAGCCTCTAACCACGCCACCAGGCACAACTCGGATCATTGCGTGCTCAAGCTAAGCGAGAACCATAAAAGGTAAGCAAAAAGGCTAGCTTGGGGAGGACTCCAAGAAAGGTAACTTGTATCTCACATTTTGATCATATTCTCTATCTTATGAAATGTTGAGTTACACTAAAAAGACAAATTTCATTCTTATATATATGAGCTATAAAAATGTTTAGTTTAGTCCCTTTGTTGAAATGATGAATAGTTGCTCATTCTTATGCTTTGCCTCGTGCCTAGTTTATAATTAAAGTTCTCTAAAGTTTGGATTTAGTGGCTAATTCTAAAAACTCATCCCGAAAAACCCGATTCATGTGGGTTGCATAGGCTCTATCTAGTCTAAGTTGTTGCCAAGTATGATATGGTACAAATGGATTTGCTATAATTTCGTCCAAAAGAGAAACTTGACATCAGGGAAACTATACTTTAAAAAAGAGAAATGTTTTGGGCTATGCTAAAAAAAGAAATTGAGATGAAAAATGGACAAGTGTCCGAGGGCGAGAAGAGCCCACATCTCTAAAAAAAAAAAGGGGAAGAAAAAGAAAAGAGAGGAAATAAAAGACAAAAGTCTATGGCGAGCAGAGCCCACCTCTCCAAAAAAAAAAAAAAAAAAAAAAAAGAAGAAGCAATAAAGCCCATGCTTTTCGAAAAAAAAAAAATAAATTTTATCTAAATAAAATCCCGGATAAAAAGTTGATCAAAAGGATGAATGATAAGCACCTCTCGTTATAACCGTTCTATCCGCAACCGCCCAAGGCTTTGAGAAAAGCCGGAAAGCCCCGCTACGATGAAAGGTAATAAAGGGTGGGAAAAAGATGTGCCATTTTATTCAAACTCTAGTAGAAAATCTTATTATAACCCTGGCACTTGTAAAACGTAATCGGCATAGTAGCAACTCCTAATCAACAACCAAGTACTTATCTCTTTTGCTCGAGGACGCGCAAAGGGTAAGCTTGGGGGAGTTTGTTGATGGTCACCAACGACATATTTTTCCCGTCAACTTACTACCATAAAGGGAGTAAAATTAAACATTTTATACTCATATGCATTTATCACTAATAATTTCCACTTGTAGTGTCTTGTATTTTATTTTGCAGATTTATATAAGAAACAAGTGGAAAATGTACCAAAAGGCGCCTCCCCCGGAAAGCGCATTCCTCGAAGAACATCAAGCCCAAGGGAGAAATGGACCAAACACGCAGAAGCGGGCCGAGCAAACACCGCCATACAACTTTTCAGGACCAACAACGCCACCCCCGCCGGCCGGAGCAGGCGGGCCGGGGCCAGGCGCGCGCACCACACTGGCGGCCGCCGCACCCGGGCCGAGGCGGCCGGGCCCGCCCGGGAGGCGGTTCGTTACCTTCCAAAACGGGCACTACCGACGTTGGATGGTCGGTTTGGCAGATTAGGAAGGAATTCCTAGGTCGGTTTTGTTCCTTCCATGTGGGGATGGCCATTTTCCAAAGAGCCCCCTCTCCTCTACCTATAAAAGGAGGCCATCTCCCACCATTGTAACACACACCATTTGGAGCCTCCTCACTTTCTACTCCTCTTCTCCTCTCCTCTCTAGTCCTCTACTTCTCTAGTTCTTTTTAGTCTTTAGTAGTATTTGGAGCAAGGCTAAGCTTCATTGGAGAGCTTGTACTTGGGAGAAGGAATATTCGGTATGAATATATTGGTTTATCCTCAAGTCTTGATCTCATATGCTTGTGCAATAGAGCTAGAGTATTTACATATTATATTTTTGACATGTTGTTCTCGACACAATCATGATAGAAGAACTAGACTATAGTTCCTATGTCATGGTTAGTCATATAGAACTTAGGGCCTAACCATTTATGCCATGTATTTGAGTAGAGTAAGAGCTGTGCTGAGGTGGCGGTTCGTTGTGTCCTTCGGGGCTTGCTCGTGTCCTATTCCGTCCATCCGTAGGGTGGGGGCCATGGGGGACATGGGTAGTGTCTTAGTATGCGGACGTGGTGTCCGGATGCCAGGTATCCTTCGAATATGAGTGCATGCCACGGTTGAGGGGGTAGGCGGCTTGGTCGTGACAAGCCTTGTCCGTCCCTTGAAATCCCCCCACGTTCGTGTGTGCTGTAGGAGTTCGTAAATGCTTCTATTGGGCCGTATGGCTCCGGGAGTCTCCCCGTCCATCTCACCCTCAGCATAAAACTCTAGTCATCTATGTTTGCATGATTATTAACTTGTTCTTTGCACAACTACTTTAGAACGCCTGCTCCACTTAGGAATATTCTTTATTCTTTATTTTTCCTTTTATCCTTGAGGTTGGCCCAAGTGTGTGTCACACTATCTTAAACTATCATGACTTACCCCCTCGTATTGAGTATTGGTCAACTACATAGACATGTCGTCTTGTTCATGCCCCCGCTAGAGTCCTACACCATGCCTTCCTTTGGGAAAATATAAATAACGATACCCCCGAATATCTCAGGGTGAAATGCTACAACGGTATTTCCGTGCGCTTTGCGGACTTGTTCTATAAATGCTACTGAGTAATGCCACCCGACATCCCGTGGCGATGGTAGCCGGAATGTAACAATTTCGGCGAAGTCGTTGTGGGGAGTCAACTTTGTGGTTCCCAAGTGCTCTTGCCTTTTTGGCACTTGCGCTTAGGAAACGCAACACCATGTATGGCGAACCGTGCGCCGGCCGACCTCTTTCGTTATTTGCCAATTCTCCTATCCACATATATGGCCTCCATTTGGGAGAAATCCCTCCACATAAACATTTGATCATGGGTAGACCGTGTATACAACGGGTACTAGAAGGGTGTTTTTGAAGATTAAGCTACAACGCGTTGCTTACGTAAGTCGGGTGTGATGCTCGTGCAACGCCATTGTTGCATGGACCGCCGGAAGACGGAAAGCAGGAGCAAAGTAGCATGCATTCTTGTGCCGTCGAGATGAGATGAGAGCCCCGTCTCTGTCGGGCCTTTGCCGCACGCACGGAGAGACATTGAGGGTTCTTCACGGAGGTCCCATCCGCCCTAGTTAGATCGATAAGCATAACGTGTAGCATTGTAACCACCTCGGGCATAGGTGCTAGAAGGGTGTTTTTGAGGTGTTATTTCTTAATGTGTTTGTACACTTTGATTATTGTACCGTGTCAATTGTAATCTTAGGTCTTTCTGATCCATATTTTTATTATTAGATCTTTCTGATCCATGTTTTTATTATTAGATTTTCCTACGTGATAAACGCGATAGAAGGAGGTTAATTAAAGCTTGAAAACTTATAAATTTTGCACCAACCTACACAATGAATTGCCTCCTAGGACACATGAGACCATGTGGGAAATTTTGGCACCACTGCTCTGTTAGTGGGTAACCCCAGTTCAACCTGTAATTACTCGGGGTCGTCGCGTAGAATTTCAATTTAATTGAAAAAAATACCAAACCTTGTCCGAAAAATCTCAAACATCGTGCTTCCTTCACACGTGGCATGTGCACATCTAAGAAAAAGTTTGAGGCCGAGACCACACCGAACGAAGATGACCCAAAGATATCTTATGGATGTAGTTGTCAGTCATGCTTCCGATGAAAGGGGTCATGTACCTTTGCGAAGCATGTCTACTCCCACAATGTAGAAATGCCTTGAATTTTTTTTACTACCTCTTGTATACCCAAATTATGCCCCCACACAAGATCTTAGGTCTTTCTGATCCATGTTTTTATTATTAGATTTTCCTACGTGATAAATGCGATAGAAGGAGGTTAATTAAAGCTTGAAAACTTATGAATTTTGCATCAACCTACACACTGAATTGCCTCCTAGGACACATGAGACCATGTGGGAAATTTTGGCACCATTCTGGCTCTGTTAGTGGGTAACCCTAGTTCAACCTGTAATTACTCGAGGTCGTCGCGTAGAAATTCAATTTAATTGAAAAAAATACCAAACCTTGTCCGAAAAATCTCAAACATCGTGCTTCCTTCACACGTGGCATATGCACGTCTAAGAAAAAGTTTGAGCCAAGACCACACCGGAACGAAGATGACCCAACATATCTTATGGATGTAGTTGTCAGTCATGCTTCCGATGAAAGGGGTCATGTACCTTTGTGAAGCATGTCTACTCCCACAATGTAGAAATGCCTTGAATTTTTTTTTACTACCTTGTACACCCAAATTATGCCCCCACACAGGATCTTAGGTCTTTCTGACCTTCGGAGCTGCTCAATCTTCAGTAAGACTCTTGTAGCACCTCTTGTGTGTGAACCATTTTGGTGGCCTAAGATGCATAAGAACGATATCTATACGTGGAGGGCTTTCTCCCATAGAGAGGCCATAGATATGTATGTGGAGAGTAGCAAAGAAGATCGAGGAAGAAGAACAGGCAACTGAATCAAGAGTATCAAGAAAGAGGACGAAGAGAACTGAATTGCAAACCTAAGGGCCGCACTAGCCGTTTTTATAGGCTAGATGCCGTGGTACGGACTGATCCTTTGCGGTTTCAACCCTAAACCCCGGCAAGTGATATGGGGAGTTCACCGCCGGACAATTGGCTTGCCGGCATAAACCAAGCACCGTGGGCGTGGTACGGAGAACGAGGCAACAAGGTGCTCCTTCATGCAATGGTGCCAGCCGTCCGGGCGCATTCAATCGACACGACAATGCAAAATCTTTGTCGGTTCTTAATTTTAACCCGCGGTGATACTCCATAACACTGCCGCGTAGTGGTACACCGGCAATGATATGTGTGATCACTGCCGGTGCTGAAAGTGCACCCGGCAGTGTTATTACTGACATTGATATAACCCGTCGACGCAGCAGCAGGGTGCTCAGCCTTTTCTCCTAGGAAGCAGAGACATTGTCGGTTTAATTAAGCGGAACCGGTGGTGAAGACTAGAGCAACACGATTCTCAAGGCTGCAGCCGTGACGTATCACAGGCCATGACCTACTCGGCAGCCTATATACGTACTATTAAAATGAAAATTTATAATACGGAGTGTACGTGGCAGGCGAACGGGGTTGGTTGAAATCTCAATGCATTAACGCTGAGATAAAATTAATGATTTCAATAAATCGATTTTTTACAGATATAACTATTTGTTTCCCCAATTTGTTAATCACTGCCGGTTCGTGTGTGGGCCCGACAGTGATCAATGAAGGTGGAGACTGTTGTCGTCCGCGCGCCATTGGAAACGCAGCCCAGGAATTCGAAGCGCAACACCGCACGGGCGCTGGAAACGCTCAACCAAAGAGAGATCGCGGCGAATTCCAACCGGCGATCGTGTGAATTCCATGCAGTTCCTTTGACGCCGCGTTCAATCGTGGGGAAGTGGAGCAGCTGCCTGACTCACTCTTTAAGCACATCCTCTGATCATGGCAATCATCGATCCATTCCAGTTCATCCCTGCCACATTCTCTTTGCATTCTTCAGCGCCACGGCTGCCTCAGGCTCGGGGATCCAACAAGCGCACGAGGGAGGAGATGGATGGGCGGAGGACAAGGGCAAGGAACGATGGTGGAGGCGCCGATGGCCGACCCCTACCCGACTCCGACCGACTCCGACTCCAACCACGCCCGCCCTCCTAAGCGGGACCGCCGCATGGACCTTCTAGCCACCGGCTAGAGGCGGCGGCCGATGACCTTTGCCGCTCGGAGCCGCATCAGGGGAGGTGATCGAGAGGGATTTCACCCTCGATCGTCTCGGCCCGCCTCGTGAGATCCGGCGAGGAGGGGCGGGACGACCATCGTCTTCTTCCAAGGGTGGAACCACCCCCGGAAGAAAAGATGAACCACTACGCCCTAAGGTGGAGCAGTTGGCGGTATCGTCCTCAAGGCCTTGGCCAAGAAGGACGACGACCTTGGCTTGAGGAGGAGGACGAGGACTAGGCCGGCGGCCTTCCTTTTTTTTTTTTTTGGTTTTTTTATCATTTTTATTATATGTTCTATTTTTTTTTATTTTTATATATTAATAAATAAAAGTTATATATATTATTGCTGTGTGTTGCTCCCTCCGTCCCCTCGAATCTGTTTTCGTTTGTAGTTCAAAGAGCGATTAAAATTAAAATTTGATTTGAATCTTAACTTGTTCTTTGGAAATATAATTAATGCTTGTCGGTTGTGCTTTGAAAAAAACACGCGTTGAGTGCCGAGGAGACGGCCATTGGGCGCGGCCCGGTCGCGCGATTCACGTTTTTCCGAGGAACCGTGTTTTGGAAACGCCACATTTATACACCATCGCGCGCCCCCTCCCATTATCCAACACTAACTTCTCTTTCGTGCCCCTCAAACGGAAAGCCGGACTCGCCGCCGCCGCCCACGATCGTCGACATGGCCGCCACGGGGAGGAGATGAAGTTATTTGTGGAGCGCCTCCGCGCCGCCCCTCACCAAGGCTGAACGGCCCGGCCGATGACGTTGGCCCGCCAAAGGTGAACCTGCCCCTCGAGGAGGGGCCAACTTCTACGCCCTCGGATCGACTCTCGGGCCGATACCCCGCCGAGGGGATACCGCCAAACCGGAGGAGGCGGCCGGAAGGCGGCCACGCCGTGAGGCCGGGAAGGCAGCCAACCGCGGCGGGCTAGCCAGCGGCCAAGAAGGCCAAGAAGGCGGCCTAGGTTCTCTTCTTTTATTTGTTTATGTTAATTTTTGTTGTCCGGTCTCGTGTGGATGTGTAAGATACAATGATCCGTGTGGTTAATTTGCTATGGTTCGGCTTGTTGGTTAAACATTTGCATGGCAATCTCTTTATCTTTTCGTTAATTTGGGTACTACTCTTGTTTCCTTGAATCGGTTTATTATTTATTGTGATGCGTGTCAATGTTAATTTTCTATCATTTGTGTTCAACTGTTCCCTCGTGAAACCGTGGTCGAGTCCTATTTATACGTACATAACCCCCGTCTCCGGTCCGCTCTCAAACACTACGCTCTCAAAACACACCCCCTCTCTACCCCGTTTTCGCGATGGCCGGGCCGTCGGTGACGCCGCCGACGACCGACATGGATTCCAACCGGGCGGAGAAGTTCATCCCGCATCGCCGCCGCCGCCCGCAACAAGCTCAACAACAGGGCCGACCAAGTTGGCTCGCCAACGGTGAATCACCGCTTGGAGGAGAAGTCCATCGACAAGGCCGCCCGACCGGCGGAGAAGATCATCCCGCATCGCCTCGCCGCAGCCCGCAACAAAAGTCGAACAGACTGGCCGACCAAGTTGGCCTCGCCAACGGTGAGTCAACACTTGGAGGAGAAGTCCATCATCACCCCTCCGGATCAGTACTTGGCCGATAACCTCGCTGAGGGGGATACTGGCGCCAAACCGGAGGAGATGGCGGCCAAGAAGGCCAAGAGGAAGGCCAGGCGGGCGGCCAAGAAGGCGGCTTAATTAGGCCAGCCGCTTTCTTTTATGTTAATTTATTATATCAGTTGTTTATATGACAGTTTAATTTGCTTTGTGTCGTTTTTGTTAACTGGATGCGTGTTAATCTTCGATTTCGATTTTTGTTTTATTGTTCCTTTGCTTCCCCTCCCAAATCGCTATCGGTTCCAATCAACCCGGTTGTGTCAATCGTCGAATCGCTATCGGTTCTAATTCAAACCCGCCGATGATCTCAGGTCCATCAAGACCACTGCCGGGGGAATGATTCAAACCGTAGAGATATAAATCTTCACCGCCTGGTATTGGTCGAGTCCGTGGAGATTCTCTGGTTTGTCCCGCGCCGGGACGGTTCATCCATGCGGGCGCGGTTCATCGCTGCCGGTGGACTAAATTTCGGCAGTGATAGTGGCAGTAGTGATGAGCGAATCTGTAGTAGTGAGTGTACGTTTCGAGGTATGGTTTGGTGTATTTGAAGCGGCATCCAACCAAGCGTACGGAGTTACCCATGTCTTTGGGGACGAGCCATAGCCTCGGTGGTAAGACCTCCACTTGTGGAGCCATAGCGCTAGATGACGAGGCCTGTGACATGAGCCATGATTGAAAAATGGGATTGATTAAGAATCTTGTTATGGCAATCGAAAGGGGAATGGGGAGGGGGGTGAGGGAGCCACCACTTGAACAAAACGAGGGGGATGGGGAGGGGATGAGAGCGCCACCGATCACCATGAGCACCTTGGGAGTGTGAGGATGCGGACATGGAGTCACCGGCATTGACCGTAGATCCAACTCCGCCAAAGGGCTTTGCGGCGGATCCCGCGCCGCCTCCACCCGCATTGTCGCACCGTTAGTTGGGGGAGAGAGCCGGCTCCGCCCTGGCCTGCCTCGACGCCCACCGTGCTTCGCCTGCAGCCCGCCCTCACGCCCACCGTGCTCCGCCCTAGACAACGCCACTCGCCCACGGCTCGCCGGCAAAAAAAATTAGGTGGGGAGATGAGGAATATCGAGTGAGTCAATAGAAAGCGGTAGAGTCCACCTGTTTGGGGCATATTAACGTTGGGGCCAGTTTTTTTTAAATAGAAAGCGGCAGGGTCCACCTGTCGGGGGGCGCAAATTAACGTTGGGGCCAATTTTTTAAAATCACGCTGGAGTTATCGTATTTGTAAATTCTATACTCATCTTCTAACGAACTCAAAACATTGGCTACTGTGGTTAAGACACATGACCGTTGAGCTGCTGGTCCAGCGTTCGAGCCCCCAGCGGGGCATGTTTTGCCACTTATTTTCTGTGTTCACGTCACACAAAACATCCTTTTGTCGTCATAAGTAGCCCGCATCACCTGGCTGCCCTGGGAATCATGTTTTTGCGACGCAACTTTGTGACACGGAAAACCTCAGCGTCGTATATAGGGCACTTTTATGTGATGCTACTCATTTAGTCATCATAAAATGTTATGGCGCTTGTAGTTTTGCGACGATACTCGATATTTCCTCATATTTTGGTACATTATATGACATATTTTGGCCCCGTCATATAGAATTTTGTAATAGAATCCTAGAATTCTTGTAGTGAATTCTAATGACCTCTGCTTTCAAGAGATGATTGAGAAAGATTTCACCCTCGATAGTCTCAAGCCTGCCAACAGGCAGCTCAAGGAGCTTGCAGACGACCATGATCTTCTTCCGAAGGTGCAGCCACCTATAGACGAACAGACCAATCACTACGCCTCGAAAGTGACGTAGTTGGCGGTATCGTCCTCAAGGTCCTTCTTGGCCAAGGCCTCGAGGACGATGCCAGCGAGGAGGAGGAGGATAACGAGGGCTAAGCCGGCCACCGCCTTCCTCTCTCTTTTTTTATCAATTTTAATATATTCTGTATATATATATATATATATATATAATATATATATATATGCTATTCTTAGCACAGGCCGTTGATTAGAATTCATCGCGTCGGTGGAGCTCCGCCGCCCGCCGGCGAGGACCTAATTATAGCAAATATTAGCAAAAGACAAAGCAATAAATACTCACCATTGCTACAGTGCGTAATTACAGCACCTGCATGCAAAAGATCTTCTTCTCTTCTATAAATAATTGTATCCAATCAGCACCAGCCTCCTTTCCGACCCTCCCTCTCGTCTCGCCTCTATCCTGAAAATCCCGCATGCAGCGGCGGCGAGTTGAAGCTTCCCAGCGGGTGCCCTGCCGGCGTTGTCCTCTGGAGCTCCGCTCCCCTTGCGCCGCACACGGACTGCACAGCTCTCGTGGGGACGGCCTTCGTCAGGCAGCGCCCCCGTACGTGCGGATGCGTCGATCTTCGTCGGCACCGTCGTTGGTGTCATCCTCGGCGAGACGACGACACACATGCATATTGCTTCCTCTCTCATATGTCCTTTTTGTTTCCTGTTCCGATCGTCAGTTCGGGCCACAGATCGGCAAGTTCGTCAGCACCTGGGCCAGCGCGGCGGCGGATCCTCGCTGACGTGCATTCCGCGCACGTGCTACGGTGATGTGGATGATCCGTATGTTGATTCCTCGATGATGTCTCCTCCTGTATGCATGTCTGTGATGCTCAGCGCCTACCGCAACCTACATGGCCGTCGGCCTCCGGCGGGTCCCTCCGCGGCCACGACTTCCTGGTAGGCATGGCGCAGCGCCCGCCGCCGGCTGCAACGGAGGCAGCTGCAATGGAGTCGGCACCCTTCTGGATCTGACGGCGGCGGCGCGGCCATCTGCACGGACGAAGCATTGCCGTTCTCTGGCGAGAGGTCGACCGCCCAAACATGGCACGGCGCTGCAGTTCTCGTGAACGACGGGACGCTGTCCCATGGCGTCGGTGGAGACGAGTCTAGCGCAGATGCAGGAGACGTCAATGGCCGGCGATGTGCCTGACGCGGCTGACGCTGGACATTGGACACCTTCGAGTCCTCCCCTCTGATCGGAGTTGCTGACGGCCTGCGGTGTCCTAGATCTTTGAGTAGTGTTTTGTTTTTATTCGTGAGTTTTTTTACGCTTCTTTCAGTTTTTTCTCACTGTTTCTTTGTATTTTTGTTTGGTTGAAACATATATTCCTCCATGACATGAGTGTTACTTGCCTCAACCGGCAGTTTGGCACAGGCGTGGAGCTAGCGAATTCTGATGGTTCCAAATAGATTTATTTTTGGTATAAAGTTTTAGATGAATTTGTCAAAGATTTTGTCCAAAACTGATTCGGATCGCCACAACTCCTCCGCAGCAACCAACAGCTAGTAACAAATCGCTGCAACTCCATCCAGACTGGATTTTTTAACAACTTTTTGATGAATCGATTGCAAGATTCGTATACGAATCTTACTGCTAATTACCTCTTTCTTCCAAGATTTTAAAGCAATAATTATGTTTGCCAAAATCTAGTTACCACAGTAATTCCTCAATTATTGAAAATAAAATTATTTTGTTAACAAAAAGATACTACTAGTAATAAAATTAGTCTAGGATTACACACCAGTTGCATTTACCACTCACGTGTCTAGATGGAATTATTTACTTAACAAAAAGATATGATTAGTAATAAAAATGAGTTTGGCCGGATACTAGGCACAATGGTCATTTACCGCTCACAGGTCCGATTGGAATCATGTACTATTAGTAATAAAAATTTGTGTGGCGTAAACTAATTAATTGAGTAAATTTACCGCTCACATGCCAGGAAAGAATTAATTTCTTAACTAAATGATACTATTAGTAATAAAAATATCACATCCAATGACCGCTCAAATTTACCGCTCACAGGCTATGAGGAATTATTTACTTAACCAAATGTACTTTAGGGTTTAGTAGTGGAAATTTTACCGCTCACTGGCTGGGAGGGAATTATTTATTAAACAAAATGATAATATAAATAATAAATTACCGCTTACTAGTCATGTAGGAATTATTTTCTTAGCAAAATGACACTACTACAAAATTTACCGCTCACTGGCTGGAATTATTTTCCTGAACAAATGATAATATGAGTAATAAATTACCGCTTACTAGCCATGTAGGAATTATTTTCTTAGCGAAATGACACTACTAGTAATAAATTACAGAATTATTTTATTATTAGAAAGTCAACCAAATGATTATCACGGTCCTTTATATAATTATTTTCATTTAAAAATGTTATTGACACCAATAATTTTATTACTAAAAATATGATCGGTAATTATGTTCAACGTGAAGCATGGCAATTTATCCAAGTAATTGAACATGCATCTAGACAACACAATCAAGTCACGCGGTTATCTCATCCCATAAAAAACCAGCGTGGTTATTGGTGCATTAATTACCTGCCATCACGACGTGTCTTGGGCCATGCATGAAACCGTCGGGTGGTTGTCCATCTCTCTTGCATCCATTAATTAAATGGAGCAATAACCGTATTGAATTAACATGCATGTCACCCTCTCGCTGGCGTTGTTGCCCACGGCGGCGGGTTGAAAATAGTATTCACAGGCCAGCGCTAAGAATAGTGCGGTCCTATATATATATATATATATATATATATATTAATGTTGTGTATTGCTTCCTCTGTCCCAGAATCTATTTCATCTCCTGTTCAAAGAGCGATTAAAATTAAATACGTGCAAAACAGTTGAGTGTCGTTTCATCAGATTGACGTTTAAATTTGATTCGAATCTAAACTTGAGCACCATTCAATGTAAAATTTGTCGAAATTAACCATTAACTGCGGTTGTGCCATGGGAAACGCATCGCTGTTGAGTGCTGAGGAGACCGCCATTAACGTTTTTTGAGGAACCGTCTTTTGGGAAACTCTACTGCTTATACTCCGCCACCCTCCCTTCCGTTGTCCAACACTAACGTCTTTTGGGAAATATTTCTATTAATATGTTTTTCTTCATGCTGAACGGGCCAAAAGAAGGCTAATTACACCATGAAAACACAATAATTTTACATGGACCACCACAATGATTTCACTCCTTGGGCACATGAGACCCTATGGAAAAGTTAGGCAGTATTCGACTCTTTTTCATGAGTACGCTCACTTCAACCTATAATTACATGGTGGCGTTGCATAGAAATTCAATTAAACTAGGAAAAGTACCAAACCAATCTGCGAAAAATCTCAAACTTCTTGGTTGCTTCACCCTTTGTATGTGACAGACTAAGAAAAAGTTTGAGACCACTACGATAGCGGAATACATATGAACCTATATGAAGCCCAAGAACTATAGTGTATAGTCATGGATCGATGGAAGAGATCATGTAACTCTGTGAAGGATGTGTAATCCTCCCTAGTTTGAAATGTCTTTTTTTACAGTCATGTACACCGAGATATGACCCCACCACCTAACACCTCTGCTTCCTCTCGCAAATGAACATGCATGCCGTAGTGCTAGTGGTCCAGAAAACACAACCAACGTTGCTCGATGGAGCCCACGTGCATGCTTGGAGAGACTGAAGCACCGGTGCCACTGTTGTACTATGTGTGTTTGAATCGCTCAAACCACCATACAGACGCAAGGAAGCTGACAAGTAATAGTGTACGTGTCTGGACTTTGGAATGCGGATTGAATTTCCGTACAGTACTCCCCATGTTCGACAAGGGGCGCACAACAACCATAATTGGAGCGCATTTGCAAACGAGCAATTTGATGGGTCGAAAACCTTGTTTTGACTGGTCGGGTGAGCTCGTCACTGGTTGGAAGCGTGTTTGTAGTGGTCGGACACCTTGGAAACAGCGGCCGCTGCATGCCACCATAACCGTGCTCGCCGAGTCGCCAGGGAAAGTAGATGTTGTGCTTGCATCGTAGGCCGGGGACGAGCATGCCCGTGCCATTGTACTCGGCCCACTCGGCGTAACCTCCCGGTCGCAGACGGGCACTCCACCGTACGCTCAGGCTTCTGCCACGCTCGCCGTCGCGTCTGGGCTGCTGCCACGGAACGCACCTCCATCACGGGCTGCATTGCTGCTCAACATGCGAATAGAAGGAGGAGAGAAGAGGCAAGAATGGAAGAGAGAAGGGGCAGCCCAACGCTCGTCTATTTTGAGTCACGGGAAGAGCTGGGATCGATGGATAAGGACAGAGGACGAGGACAGAAGCAGCAGCCCACCGCTCGGTTCAGAGTTAAAGCTTTTTTTGATCAACAAAAGCTTTAAATAATTTTTGGAGAGTAGTTCCTCTAAGCACCGTAACAAATTAAGGTCATATATATGTAAGCTTGTATGTGTTAGTTAATTAGATTGTCTAAAGGGTGATGAACAAGTACGAAGCATGAATAATGTAGATGTCCATATAACTCATGTGGTGATACAGTTCAACAGCGTGGAAACATTATTCATGGCGCGCATCAACGTAACTATGTATCATATGTGTGTGGCGCGTGTAGGTGGACGTATAATGAGCAGTACGTTATGATGGTGTGTGTCTATATATATATATATATATATATATATATATATATATATATATATATATATATATTTACTTATATATTTTTATTATGTGTGTGTGGCCACGGTGATAGATGCATGTGAGTTCACCGTCGCACTACTACAGAAGTGACTTTTAGTCTCGAGGCCAAATCGAGGTTACTCCCTACCGGAAATTTACCCGGAGTAAATATATCTTTACTCCCGGTTGTAGCTCCCAGCCGGGAGTAAAGGGTCCCAAGGCCGCGTGCCCCTCTCCCGCCGGAGATCTAATCCCGGTTGGGGGCTTGAACCGAGTAAAGATCGAGCTTTACTCCCGGCTCGTATAACCAACCGGGAATAAAGATCTATTCCCGGTTGGTAATACCAGCCGGGAGTAAAGCTCGAGCTTTACTCCCGTTCAAGCCCCCAACCGATTAATATTCCCCTATAAATACTCCCGCCCCTGAATTTTTCAACGCATTTCCTTCCAAAAAAAACAGCACAACCCCCCTTTTACTCCGGGTTTCCCAACCAAACCGGGAATAAAGGTTTGGCAACTGCACTCCCCCCTCCTTTTCATCCTCTATTTCATGTTTTTGCACTTTATTTAAATATGGTTGTTTATGTAATTTTCTTTTGATTAGAGAAATGAGGAAATTAACTTCATTTACCAAATTGTGTAATTCAATAATTTGTAGTCTAAATTAGAAATCAATTTAATTTAATTAAATGTGTAGGAAACATGGCATGGTACGTAGTGCATGTTGGGCGCGTACCAGTGGATCTATCGAACCCGCCGCGCCATGTTATGCTCAGTCCATCGCTACAAAGGAAATTGTTACAAAAATACAACACGAAAAGTCAAGCTTTGGCGGCCTATCATGGTGCAAATATTCCAAATAACAATGACCAAGGTGTAGCAATGGAGATTCGGGGAGATACCGGGCTTAAAAATATTAGTTTCTTAGGTTCATTGCTTCGCGTGCCCTACGAAGGATGTTCTCGCTTTTAATTGATGTCTATTTCTTCTTTCTTTGCTTTAGTGGAGTTAATTTGTATGCGTGTGCAAACAAAAGTTGTAGGCTACCCGTCGAAAAAAAATAATAAAATGTACTATTCATGCATGTTGTGTATTTACTCAAATGTATCCGGTGTGTACTTTTTTTCATACGATGATTATGTTAAAAATTACGGATGAAGCTTTAAATTGGATGTACAACGAGATCGACGCGACGATGAGTACGCACGTGGGGTGCATGAGTTCCTATGTGCGCCCAAGCAAACAAGTTTAAACGGTTTTATGTGCTGCCCATGTGCCTTGTGCAGAATAAGAGAGAGTTTTCCAGCACATATCCTTCATTTACACCTCAGATAAGTCGGGATTCATGCCCAACTATGTTTGTTGGACCAAGCACGGAGAGACCAGGTGTCCCAATGGAAGAAGGTGAAGACGAAGGAGGGGATGACGACAATGTTATTGCTGAATATGCTGAATTTGGTGATGTCATAGAAAATATTGCAATGGAGGAAGATGCGAGGGAGGCAGCACGGTGCCGGCCAGGAGATGAGCCTACCGATGGGCTTGATCGGGCTATTCGTGAAGCAATGAATGAATGAAAAAAAGAAAAGGAGAAGAAGAAGTTTGAGCGCATGCTAGAGGACCACAAGAAGTTGTTGTACCCAAGCCGTGATTCAGGCGTAAAAAGTTGGGTACCACACTAGAATTGCTGCAGTGGAAGGCTAAGAATGGTGTTTCGACAATGCGTTTAGCCGCTTATTGACTATCCAAAGAAGATGCTTCCGAAGGACAATGAGTTGCCCGCCAAAGACGCACGGGAAGCAAAGAAGGTTGTATGTCCTTTGGGATTAACAATCAAAAGATTGATGCATGTCCTAATGATTGTTTCTCGTACTATGGCGAGGATAACGAGAAGTTGATGAATGTCCGACATGTCATGCATCACGGTATAAGATCAGGCGAGACGATCTGGGTGATGTTGAGGGCGAAAGGCCTAGGTTGAAAATCCCCGCTAAGGTTATGTGGCACGCCCGATAATACCACGCCTGAAACGTTTGTTCGTAAAACAAGGACCATGCAAAGTTGATGCGATGGCACAAAGAAGACCGTAAGATAGACGGCAAGTTGAGGCACCTCACGATGGGTCACAAAGTGGGAGAGCAATCGATTCAGAATTCAAGAATTTTGCAGATGATGCAAGAAACGTGAGGTTTGCCTTAAGTACGGATGGTTTTAACCCCGAGGGGGATCGTAACAGTAGCCATAGCACCGGCCTCGTTACTCGTCTATCTACAACCTTCCCCCCGGATATGCATGAAGCGGAAATTCATTATGATGCCGATACTCATCCAAGGCCCAGCCTGAAACGACATCGATGTGTACCCGAGGCCACTAGTTGACGAGCTTCTTCTTTTTTGTGGGATAAACCCGTGTACGTATGTGGGATGAGTACAAACGGGGAACACTTTGACTTGCGCGCTCTCGTTGTTTGTAACAATCAACGATTGGGCTCTAAGTAATATATCGTGACATCAAACAAGGGATATAATGCTTGCACGCACCGTTTCAATGGATTGTAAGGGTATTTTTTTGAAAACTGTCGAAAGGTCGTGGTACCTCGCTACCGTCGATTTCTTCCCAAGAGTCACGTGTTAAAAAGAAAGGGGAAACATTTCAATCCGCATCGCAGACCACAATGCCAAGCCTCGCAACCGGATCGGGTAAGGATGTACCGAGATGGTCAACTATATCAAAGTAGTGTTTGGGAAGGGACCCGCAAAGCATACCTGCTCCAAACGATGATGAAGGTCACGCACCCATGTGGAAGAAGAAGTCAATATTTTGGGAGCTACCCTATTGGCAAGTCCTAGAGGTTCGCAGGGCAATTGACGGATGCACCTAACAAAGAATCTTTGTGTCAACCTCGCTAGGCTTCATGGGTGTGTACGGGGAAGCATAAGGACACACCAAGCGATCGGACGATGATGGACGCCAATACTTAGGCCCCGCTAGCTTTAGTCTTACCAAAGAAGAGAAGGAAAGCATGTTTGAATGCCTAAACAAGCATCAAGGTACCATCCGGATTCTCCTCAAATATAAAGCGATTAATAAATGTGCCGAGAAGAAATTTCAACACTTAAAGTCCCATGATTGCCACGTGCTCATGACACGCTTGCTTCCTTGGGCGCTAAGAGGGATTCTACCTCCCAAAGCACGCCTCGTTGCTCGTGAAGCTATGTGCATTTCTCAATGAAATATCTCGAAGGCAATCGATCCACAGGAATTAACTAAGCTACGTATCGATGTGGTTGTTGTGTCTTATCGGCTTTGAGTTGGTGTTCCCTCCCTCCTTCTTTAATATCATGACACACCTCCTAGTTCACCTAGTCAAAGAGATTGCTATTCTCGGTCCCGTGTTCTTACACAACATGTTCCCTTTTGAGAGGTTCATGGGAATCTTGAAGAAATATGTTCACAACCGGGCTCGCCTGTGAGGGAAGCATCGAGGGCTACGGAACGAGAGGAGGTCATTGAGTTCTCGTGTTGACTTTATTCAGACCTTGACCCAATTGGTGTCCCTGGAATCGCGACATGAGGGAAGGCTAAGTGGAAAGGGGACACTAGGAAAGAGAACACTAGGAAAGAGAACATATATCATTATGGAGGATAATAATTTCGACAAAGCACAATACACAGTTACGCAAAACAAGACTTTGGGGTGTCCAGATATCCAAGAACATAAGGAGCTAATACGATCAAAGTTTCACGACATGGATGAGGATTCTATTAGGCGTGAGCACTTGTCAAGTTTTACCGGTTGGTTGAAAAAAATGTCAAGGTGATCGAGTCTTCGGAAAGCGACTATATATAGGTTGGTCGCGACAACCATCGTGGCATGTCCTCACATACAAAGGGTATGAAATAAATGGTAGCACATTTTACACGTAAAAGATCCCAGGATAAAAGGAGCACAAACCAAAAAAAAGCTGGTGTTGAATAGATGCCGAAGACCCAAATGGGGTGAAAAAACATTTTATGGTCGCATAGAGGACATATGGGAACTAGACTATGGAGGTAATTTGAAGGTCCCTTTGTTTAAGTGCGCTGGGTGAAGTTGACCGGAAGCGGGCTTTAGCTTGATTGACCCCAGATTATGGACTGACAACATTTGGATCTAAAAACCACGATTATAAAGAAGAACCATTTGTCCTCGCCAAAGATGTAAGTCAGGTATTCTATGTGAAAGACATGGCTACAAAACCTAAGAAAGGGAAAAACAACAAGGAGCCAACAAATGATGAGCCCAGCGCCACATAGTTCTTCGGTGTAAATCAAACATCGTAGGAATTGAGGACAAGTCGGACATGTCAAAAGATTATGAGAAGCAAATCAGAATTGTGCCTTTCAAAGTGAGCAAGGATCCCTCCATCTTACTCAATGAAGAAGACACTCCATGGACAAGATAGAAGCCAACTTAATTTAGTGTTTGTGTAATATCGTATTTTGAGACAACCCTATATGTAATAATTATGACCGAACATCTTTATTAGTTTCTTCCATTTGACAATGTTTGACAATGCTACTGAATATACTTTTAAAAACAAGTAATGTCAGAATTTTTACGTATGAGATAATGTAAAAATAATGTTCCTATCAAAATACATTATATTTAATTATTTTATTTAATGGCAACAATTTTGCATTAATGAATTATTGATTATTAACTACATTATCATAGCTAGTCAATAGAAAAGGTAAAATTTTTTAGGTTACATATTTTTATAGTGTGGAGTAAAACAATGTGTAGTTAAATTCAATTTTTCAAAAGTTTTAAAATTGCTATGTAATTTTCTATATTTAAAATAAATTGTAGTGAATAAATGAAAAGAAAATGTAAAAAAAACAAAGGATGAAACGGTGGCGGAAATAGGAAAAAATTCACCTTTACTAAATTTGAACTCGTGGCCCGGGAGTAAAGGTGGGCTGGCATCGCCGGCCCGCCAAAAATTCACCTTTACTCCCCGACCCACGAAAGTGCGGTACGGGAGTAAAGGTGGGGACTTTACCCCCGGCTGTATAGAGGGAGCCGGAGTAAAGGTGTTCTACTCCCGGTTGTGAGGGGAGCCGGGAATAGAGGTGCCTAGTATATAACTCGGGCGCCCGTTCCCTCCTTCCTCCGCCCCTCCGCCCGATCGATCCGGATCTACGTCGCCCGCCGTCGCCGCCGCCGCCGCGCTAAACCCCCCCGACGACGCCGCCTCCGCGCCGGGCGTTCCGTCCAAGCTCCGCCCACGCGCGCGCATCCCTCGCCGACACCGCGCCTTTCTCCCACCCCGACGCCACGCGCGCCTCCGCGCCCCGGCCCCCGCCGACGCCGGCCGCCGCGCCTCGCCGCGAGACGGCAAGGCCGCCGCCCGCCTCCTCACCGCCGGCCACGCCCCTCCACCTCCCCACGGCCGCCGCCGCGCCTCCGCCTCCGCCTCCCACGCGGCCCCACGCCCCGACCTCCCCGACGCCGGCCGCGACGCTCGCAGACGCGCCGCCGCCCAGCGCCTCCTCTCAACGCCGCCGCGTTTTCCGCCCCCGGGTCCTCTCAACGCCACCGCGCTCCGCCCCGGCTCTCAACGCCGCCGCCGCGCCTCCGCCACAGCCTCGACGCCGCCAGACGCGCCCACCTCCCACGGCCGCAAGGCGGTTTCCGCTCCGCCCACGGTCGCGCCAAGACGCCACCCGCCCCTCCTCAACGCCGCTTTAGGCCTCTCCCACGCCGGCCGTCCGCGCCGCCGAAACGGCGCCGGCGCCCCGCCCGACCCGCGTGCTTCCCCACCGCCCCCGTAACGCAGGTAGAAAAATTCCGGTAAAATTGAAAAATGGAAATAAAATTAAATTGAGTATTGTATATATATGATTGTATGGGAATTGTATGTTAAAACCAATAGGGTTGATGACGAGTTGAGATTGTATGACCAAATTGCATGTTAACAATGCTAAAACCGTTAGGGTTTCCGATGACTTGAGATCGATTGTTCGCGAATGTGTGTTAGGGGTTTCAGCGACGAGTATAGATTTTTCGCGAATGTGTTAGGTTTTCGAGCGACTTTAGATTTTTTTTGAATGTGTGTTAGGGTTTCCGAGCGATGATGAACTATATTTTTCGATGAATGCATGTATCGACAACGTCGGGCGTTTTCGATCGATGTAACATGTAAAATTGAAACTTAGTTTTTCCGACGGAAAGCACGTGTGTGTTAGGGTTTCCGACAACTTTAGATGTTTTGCGAATGTGTGTTAGGGTTTCCGACGAAGAACTAAACTAAAAACCGTGGCCCCGGCGAATCCATGTGTTAGGGTTTCCGATCCATGTATACAAAGAGTTCAATGTAACATGTCAAATTGAAACTTAGTTTTTTCCGACGAAAAGCACGCATGTTAGGGTTTCCGACGAAGAACTAAACTAAAAACTTACTTCCGACGAATCCATGTGTTAGGGTTTCCGGCGGCGTCAAACGTGTTCGATGTACAACGTAACATGTAAAATAAAAACTTAGTATGTTTTTTTTTTTGTTTTCAGAGGATAGATGGCGATCCAAGAGACAACATCAACATGGACGATGAAGAATTAATGATGAATATTATCCACGGTGGTGGCAATGATGAAGTTGGCGATGCAGATGTCGACCAATACTTAATGGATTTTGTGCAGAACAACCCACCCGGCTATGACGAGGAGGTATATATGTGATCATTTTGTAAGAATTAATATATATATATATATATATATATATATATATATATATATATAATATTTTCTTCTTATTTGAAATGTCATTAATTCTTCATTTATACGCATCAACGTCAACTACTGCCAATAGTAAGACAACTTCGAGGGCCCGTTAAGCCGTTGGACGGCCGATATATCATCTCGAGTTCCATGTGGGAAGAGGACAAGTGCTAGGAGAACATGCCAAAAAATATATATACCCATGTGGGTACCTTGTAAGGGGAAAGGATCCCGATCACATGTCGGCTATGGAAGATGAGGAAGAGTGCACCTCATATTAGTTACGTCTTTGATGCCTGACAAAGATATAATCGGCAAGAGGTTGAATTGAAATTCTCGTTTGACCACGAGATAATTACCACCATGTCATCACCCATGAAGATTTGGTGGCTAGAGTTAAGAACCGGAGTATGCAGCAAATGGCCAAACAATTCGTGTCCCGAAGAAGGATTTGTACACCAAATATGTCAAGAAGAACCCGACTCCAAATTGGTTAGTTCCAAGCTCCGATTGCCAAGCGAGAGACCGTATTGGGACGAATTTGTGGAGTACAAGACTTCAGAGGAGGCAATGGAACTTTCGAGAAAGAACCAACAAAATGCCGAGAAAAAGGAGTACCACCACCGCTTAGGTTCGTGGATATGCAAGTTCCATTCCTAAGTGGAGACAAAAGAAGAGGAGCTTCTCAGCAAGGGGATCACACCGAAAACACTCAACCGGCCTGAACGCACTAAGCGGTGGCCACGGGTCATGGGGACAATTGTGCCCAGAGACCGGCAAGGTAATTCATGGCCAAAAACTTGAGGAGGCAACAAGAAGATTGATGGACATTCTTCAAGCGAAAAATGTTGGCTTGTTCAGGCCCAATAGAGAGAGAGATGAACTTACATATGCCATTGGGACCGCTGAGCACACTGGTCGAACAAGAGGCAAAGGGGCCGTTCCGTGGAAGTTTGGTTTCCCAGATGACATCGGTACCTATAGAACCCACCAGAGAAGGAAGGAGCTTGAGTTAGAGCACATGCGCATGTTGGAGCAATATCGTTAACGCAGATGAAGGAAAAGGAAGAAGAAATGCAAGCAAAAATGCAAGAAGAAATCAAAAGGCAAGTCCGGCTACAATTGAATGAGTCGCTTTCGGTGCACCGGTGCGGCTCGTGTAGCCACTCTGGTCAAGTGACAAGCAGCTGTGCTTCCACACAACAGCCAAGTCTTGTTGACACGGACCTGCGCTTCCCTGTGGATGACATCACTGAGAAGTTGACACCATGCGAGCTGCACATCCCAAAGGAGGGTGGCAGTACAGTGAAGGTGGCCATTGCGGTTGTTAGTCCGATTGACCGTACCAAGACACCAAGACTTCGCGACATAATACCACCGGGATTTCTTTGCCGTCTCGGTGGATAAAGTGGTTGAAGGTTACTGCCGGCGTGGATCTTGAAATTGCGAGGTGACGGGGATACAAAACTAGGAGATGTTGAGAAGCAATTTATTGCATGGCAAACGGTACATTGTTATTCTGGGATGCCGATGCCGGACTGCCTCCCGAGTTACCGTAACCCAGTGGAAAGGATGGCTCCCGCAGGATCGTAGTAGTCTGGCGGTGCTACGATGGCCCGCCAAGAAGACACGACGGCATCCCCGACCGCATCTCCAAGGCGTCGCCCACGGCCTCCACCACCACCACCTCGGGGCCGCCACCGGCCGGCAAAGGTGCGATCACCGCCGCCACCACCACCACCACCACCTCGGGGCCACCGCGCCGGCAAAGAGTGCGATCACCACCGCCACCACCACCACCACCACCACCTCGGGGGGGCGCCACCGGGCCGGCAAAATATGCGATCGCCACCGCCGCTAACGCAGCCGCAATGCCTCCTCCCGTGACAAATGCAACAAAGGCAACGCAGTCTTGAAAAGAGGCGAGAAGAAAATATTGACTAGTAAACGAAAGCTCATTCCCAAGAAATTGCCTGGTGAAATGAGTAAGGAGGAATTGGACGCTGATGTCAAAGAAATAAACAAAAAATTCTTCAAGTCGGGTGCCCGAAGAAGGCGGGAGGCGGCGGCGGCGGAGCTCAAGACCTACTTCCTACCTCAAAACGTGCTTAGACGAAAATAGCAGGTAGGAAAAAGAAAGATAAGGATTCAAGCAAGCCCTCGCCACTTTCGGACTTTGACCGCACTCTATTCAAGGAAATTGACCCAAAGAAAAGAAAGAAGAGTCAAACTGTTCCACAACTTGAGATACGCCAGGACCACTTTCCGGTGAAGTGTTCGATCAATACGGTTCGAACACGTAGTACATAAAGTTTTTCTGTTGGTGCATCGATTAATACCGGTGAGCTTTTAGAGTACTATATTGCTAGTGGTATCGACATGAACAGAGTGATCTTTGAGATCGCAACTTGATAGATGATGACCAGTATAGAACCTTTCAATTGGGCGAGTCTATGGGATCCCGATAGATGTTCTAGCCTGGGTACTCAAATGTATGAGCTAAACAGAAGTACCTAGACTTGTGTGCAAAAAGGACAAGACAAATTTGGTGTCGACTAAGAAACCGGTGGGGAAGCGAGGCGATGGCGTGATGTGGGTTGATTTTTGTGAATTGCACCAACTATTCCACCGGAGCTCCTCGACAAAAGCATCGTCGGCATTTATTGTTTGTAAGTGATTCTTTCTCTGTTTACTAATACGTCAATATGTCGATAATATATGTATGTGTCTAATACCATATGCTCTTTCGACCATATATGTAGATCTTGGATTCAACATTTTGAATCAAGGAGCGTCTCGATATTGGATACATTGATCCTTATATCGCGTGCACAAAAACCCAAAATCAATACATGGTTTGAAAGTAGACACACGTAAAAAATATAAAGATGTTCCTCGAGCAACACCGCACCGACAAGAGGGTAGTAATGTTCCCATACGGATTCAAGTGAGTGTTCGTAACTTTGACGATCATGTTCTTCATAATAACCTTTCTATCTAGCTAGCTCAACCGCCGTTTACACATGTAGTGGACACTGGATATTGTTTCACATCGTGCAACCAAAAAGTCACCTCACAATCTTTGACTCGTTGAGATGGCCCCGAGAGTGGTACGAAGATATGATCGAAATAATTCGTGGGTAATTGCATAAACCTCGTCAATTTTATATATACTCAAGATTTTCAAACCCTTTGCTTATGTGTTAATTAATAGTCTAGTTTTTTTGTTCTATTGTGCAGGGTTTGGGCAGAGATAAAACATGAACATAACATGACCGATCGTGCACCGCAGCCCGAATGTTCAACTATTCCCGGTATGTACCTTGTATATATGGTTACATTAATTCAAGTCCCTATATTGCTTCATATATATGACAAATGACTCTTTTTTTTTTATCTTAAAGTGGGGTCTACAACAACCACAAAGGGGAGCGATCATTGTGGAAATTATATTGTTGCGAGAATATCAGGATAAATTCCACCAATTACACCGCGAGCATGAACAGTGCGTATGTACATCAAAGTCAGTTGTTATTGACGTCGTTATTTATATAACTAATCATATCTTATATATACTAATACTTTTTATTTTACTCTAATTGCAGAGGCGAGGAGGTTAATGGAGAAAACATTAGAAGAAAAGCATCTTGAAGCCATGCAAGAGTCTATTGCGGATTTATTAATACCGGATCCTAGAGCCTTCCGGCGAGTTCTACAACGACACCAATGACAGATGGCTGCCAAAGGATCCTCTCCACGTGTATGTCGGGACATGTAGTATTATCTTAATATGTAATCGAGACATGTATGAACAATTTATATATATTTATGCTTGAACAATTACTAATGTGTAATATATATGTGTGTGCTTTAATATATAAATATAAGTGTGTGCTTTAATATATATATATATGTGCGCTTTAATATATGTATATATATATATATATATATTACAAATTAATAAGCACTATTCAAATGTATTATATTAGGAATAAAATGAACAATTGGCACGGTAGTGAAGAAAAAAAAAAAAGACCTTTACTCGGTTGGGGGTACCAAACAACGGGAGTAAAAGCCTCTAGCGCCACGCGTTGTTGGCGAAGCTTTACTCCCGGTTGGTACCCCCCAACGGGGAGTAAATCTCCCCTCTAGTCCCGGTTCCAATACCTTTACTCCCCAAGCCGTGTTCCGGTTGTATAACCGCGACTAAAGGCCCCGTGAACCGGGAATAAAAGTGGATTCTGTACTAGTGTCGCCTTGCCGAGCCTAGCCCTGCTGCTGCTGGTTGTGGTTCGGGGGAGCGGCGACGCTGACCGAGCTGAGGCGGGGGCTGCCGACCGTAAGGCACGGCCAGCACCGCAGTCGCCGCCGGGTGCACCAGGGCAACCACCACCAGCATGGAGGTGATGGAAACGCCCAGCCAACAACTGCCGCTGCGGGGCGGCGTGCTTGTGGTGGCCTCCTTTCTTCTTGGCTTCGACCGCCAGCGGCAGCGCGGCCACAGCAGCAACAATGCAGAGGACCAGCAGCATTTTGGCAAGGCGAGCCATGGTAGCTAGCTAGTGTAGGTAGTTCGCTTGTAAGCACTTGTTATTGCCTCTCACAGTGTACGCAACTATGCGAATACAAGACTATTTATAAGTTACAAGACGCTTGCAGCCACCATGTTCAGCCCGCTCTTGCATGCATGTGCCAATCATAAACCCCATTAATTAATGCGTAGTTATTAATCTTGATTTTGATTCTCCCTGTCTACATGTATGTGCCTGCCTACGTGTGTAGCAGAGATGACGTATGGGACAAAATTCATATCAAAATTATATATAGAGCTCGGCGAGATCTAAAACCTTTTGTACATGAGATTTTTATAGAGCTCAAAATTAAGTTCCCTGATCTAGAGATAAGTATTAAGTTCCTAGATCTCAAATTTTACATTTTTGAATTTTGTAAATGTCACAACCCGTTTCCGTCAACGAGATGGGGAAGACGGAAGGCGTGACGTGGGCGTAAATCGATGATGACGCGGCGTACACGGCGGCGTCAAGGCGGCGGCGACGCAGACGGCATAAGAGGCGGCGGCGGCAATTGAGAGGTAGATAGGTAGGGTTAAACCCTAAATTTTTGTTGATTGCTTGTCTCACGATAGTTTCCCCATAATTATATGAGGGGTTTACAATTGCTAACGGGCCAAGCCCATTAATCTTTTCTAGCTTACTTTAGTTTAGCTAAATAAATTTACTAATAAAGGCTATATAATAATTAATTATTCAGCCACACCGCTAATCGAGGCGACTCCGACCGATTGTGACATCTCTCCCCGCTGTGGACGAAGCCTAGGAAAACGACGGCGGAACTCTAGAGGCATTTTGTTAAAAATAAGAAAAACATATTAGCTAACTATAGTCAACGAATCATGATCTCAGAACTATACTACTCGAAACATAATTATGAAGTTACTATTTTACCCTTAATTAAAAAAAGAACTACAAGAATGACATTCCTGTCCAGTCTTAATCCCCGCATTTGCGGAGGAAATCGGAGGAAATTTTTTCCCCATGGCCCACCGACCATAGACACATCATTTTCCTCCGTTTCCTCCACCTCATTTCCTCCTGTTTCCTCATGTCTTCGTTGTCATCGGACCGATCGCTCTCAGTCGAAGTGAGCCATCGAATTTTTCCCCAATCATTGTAAAAAAATTCTTTTCAAAAATACGGAAACCAGGTTGAGAATTTGTGTCATCTTCAAGGAGATATATGCACAAATTAAATGTATTCGAAATAGGTGAGTGCTCAAAAGATGTTTAGGGACTAAACGTGCAACATAAAAGTACTAGGGCCGAGCTAGATGAGAACTCAAGTCCCAAAAGTATGGGACCGCCGTTGAAATATAGGATTCCCTCCGTCCAAAAAAATACATGATATCATTGTTGACTTAAACAATCAAATAATACACAAGCGAAAATAAAGACGATTATGTTAGTTTAGGTATTTATTACATGTGTTTTGCACACACACAAGTAGCCAGCCGCACTGGTTAACTCCATATGCACAGCATATATTCTATACAGTTATTCTATACAGTTACAAATATTTCTTAGTATTATTTCACTATATATATTGTGAGCATTAGCCCTACAGAATAGTATTCTGATTACATAATTTCTTGGATTCAACAACTAATTTATTTTACGATTCGACTTAATTAAATTAAATTCCAATTACTATGGTAGGTAGGTCAGGTTCAGGTCAGATCGTGCAGGTCCATCCTCCTATCCTTAAATTTCATTTGCCACTGACCGCAGGCCCATCCTCAAATCACCATATAAATAGGGAGCATATATAAAATTGAGTGCCCTCATCCTCTACCTCTCGCTTCTCCATCTCACCACTGACCACTTATGATGTGATGACACAAGGTACACAGTAGTAGTCGTCTGCCATGATCAGCATATGGGTGCCTAGCTCATGTGAATGGGCGGTGTTGACACCCAAAAATGGCATAGGCTAAACCGCCGCAAAATTTTATTTCGATGATTTAAGGCCCGAGGGGCAAGAAGAAGATCACTTGCATGTAAAATATATGCAAAGAGCAAACTTGCTTGCTCAAGAGGCATCCGGCTTTGAGGTAAAAGAAAATATTTTCATTTACAACATTTGCCGATGCATGAAAATTTGCTTGTTTCAGATTCTAGTAAGAATTCGGTTCAACCAAAATTAATTGGACAAACCGATATTACTAATGATTTGGGACAGCAATGTAAAGTTTTTTTAAATCGGTCTATCTCTGTTTTGGACAATGGTAGCACCGATTTAGAAGATTGGAGAACTCCTCTCTGTCTTTTTTGCAGGATCCCGGTACTAAAGTTGACAAGAATATTCGGCGGCTTGCTTTCAAGTACACATTGCACAATGGTGAGCTTTATAGGAGGACTGCCGAAGACTTGTTGCTAAAGTGTCTAGGGGCTGATCAAGCACGAGTGACAATGGGAGAAGTTCATGAAGTCATTTGTGGTACGCATCAATCGGCTCCGAAGATGAAGTGGTTGTTGAGGCGGGCTGGTTTCTACTGGCCTACTATGATGGCCGATTGCTTTCGTTACTACAAAGGTTTTGAAGAGTGTCAGCGGTTTGAGAATATTCAGCTAGTGCCGGCTGCTATGCTTCATCCTATAATCAAACCGTGGCCTTTCCGTGGTTGGGGCTTGAACTTCATCGGTCAGATTCATCCTCCATCTTCGAAGGGGCATAAGTTCATCTTGGTTGCTACCGACTACTTCACTAAATGGTCGGAAGCAGTTCCATTGAAGAACATGACACACAAGGAGGTAATTGAGTTCATTACAGAGCATATTATTCATAGATTCGGCATTCCTCAAACATTAACTACGGATCAAGGGACGTCATTTATGGCTAAAGAAGTGAAGGATTTTGCCGAATCATATAAGATTAAGATGCTCAATTCATCTCCATATTATGCTCAAGCCAATGGTCAAGCAGAGTCAACTAACAAAACTTTGATCAAGCTTATTAAGAAGAAAATAATAGAACATCCAAGAAGGTGGCATGAGGTCTTGTCAGAAGCTTTGTGGGCTCATCGCATATCAAGGCATGGTGCAACTAAAGTCACTCCTTATGAGTTGGTGTATGGCCAAGAGTCAGTGTTGCCCGTTGAGGTAAATTTGGATGCATATAGATTTGCTAAACAAAATGACTTATCTCCTACTATGTATCATGATTTGATAATGGACAACATCGACGAGGTAACCGACAAGAGGGTACAAGCTCTAAAAGGAGATTGAGAAAGACAAAGCCCGTGTTGCAAGAGCTTACAACAAGAAAGTCAAGAGCAAATCATTCCAAATCGGTGACTTAGTTTGGCAAACTATATTACCGATAGGGTCGAAGAGCAATCAATTTGGCAAGTGGTCACCCAATTGGAAAGGTCCTTTAAGGTGGTCGGGGTGATATTTGGAAACTCCTATGTGCTTGAGTCAACGAGTGATGGAAAGCGCCAAGATAAGGCGATTAACGGAGGTATTTGAAAAAAGTATTTCCCTAGTGTTTGGCAAGAGGCCTAGTGCTCTCAAACAATGGCCGATGCATGCATCGCCCTTAGAATAAAAATGGCCGATACATAGTATCGCCCCTTAGTCATGGACAACCGATACGATGGGCATTCGTGTTGTTTAGTTTTTTTTATTTTGTTTTGTTTTCAGGCTCGTGCACTTCTCACCGAAAAAGGGGGGCATGTGTTGACACCCAAAATGGCATAGGCTAAACCGCCGCCAAAATTCCAGACTTAGCCATATTTTGGAGGTCCAAGTCACCGCAAATTTCCAGACTTAGCCAAATTTCGAGGAGGATCGAAAAAAGGCTTTCGAATGTGACCGGACTCATCCGACCGGACTCACCGGCGCGTCGGTCCAGCGTCGGTCCGCAGCGTCGGCGGGGGTCGCGCCTCCGGCTTCGGGACACCGACCGGACGCGCGGTGCGTCCGTGCAGCGTCCGTCCAGCGTCCGGTCAGGTCGCGCGGGGCGAGCCAGCTGCAGACCTCTCGCGGACGCACCGACCGGACGGAAGGCCCGGTCGGGGCTTGACCCGGCGTCCGGTCAGCCCGACGCAGCTCCGTGTCCGTACGAGATCCGAACCGATTTGTTTCCAATCGTGTTTAGGTCGGTTTTTGGTACTTGGAAACGTCCAAGGATGGTTTCCTAAAGGGATAAGACCACCCCCCTCTATATAATAAAGAGGTTTATGGCCGATTTGATCCCATCTACATCCAATCGACAAAAACACATCTACTACCGTCTTGCTTGTAGGTCATCCTCCCTCCTTTTTTCGCCCGATGCCATGAACGGAAGATCGACGACAACAACGCCCTAGAGCGGTCAGGCGGCTAGGGCAGCCCATAGCTGCTGCACGCCCTCACGGGTCCGCCCCGGGCGTGTGGGGTTTCGGTTTCAAGAGACTTCGCCGGCGTGTCTTGCGCATCAAGCGCCCCGACGAGGCTCCTCCGACGGCGTGTCTTGCGTGATCGCTCATCGTTGGAGGCACAAGGTCCAGGTGTGGATATCTCTAGGCGCTTGCCGATCCCCGATTTTCGGCTTGCCCTACGTAGAGCGATCTAGCTCTTGTTTTGGTGTGTTACCGATTTTATCGTCAACAGGCGGCATCAAGGAATGAAAGCTCTAGCATTGTATCCGTGTTCGCTTACTAAATACATCTGTGTCCAACGATGGCGACAACCCTGACCCCTGATCTCTGAGTGTGTCTGCTTCCTTCGAGAGCTTTGGTGACTCAGGGTGTCTCGTGCTTTGGGGACACGATGAAACAATGAGAAGTAAAATAGCATGGTGGCACAGGAACGGCCAAGGCTTGACAAATAAACCCTCCTTCTCTGCCTGCACTTATATTATCCAGTGTACTGGTTTTTCCCAGTTTCTTTATACCTGAGTCCGGAGTTGTATATAAGGTGATACTAGGACCAAGGTTTGCTCTGGGTAGCAGCTGGCGTCTCTAAGCTGGCGACGGTTTGCTCTGTTTCATTTGGCCGGTCGCAAAAATCGTTTGGCGTAATAAGATGTAGCTTGCGCTATGTTCCCTGATTAGCTACCCACTTAATGTAAAAACATGCTCGTTTGAGTGCGGTCACGAAAAAAAAAAAACTTGTGTCATGTCAGTTACATGTTGTTTTTCATCCTGTCGAACCCAGCATACTGGTTGGCATTTATTTGAAGATATTTTAAACTAGATTTTTATCAAATGCATCTGTTTGTTTATACAGTCCATTAAAGCGGCATGTAGGTTTCGAATAAATGAAGAACAGAGAAGCAATGGCTGTGTTAATGATCATGTACGTTTCCAAGAACTGTTGACCATGGGGATCTCACCATGGGCATCCATGTGAAACCAAATCAAGCTACTTACCAACCAAGTAACTGGGATTCGGCATCCATGAGGAAAAAAAATGAGATGTAGAATAGCATGATGCTACTGCTCACGCTGAGATCCAAAGAGAACTTCTTTATATATACGCCTATAATGAAACAATTTTTTCTGTCTCGTAGGTTGGGCTCATGGATGATGTGGTATTTTTCTCTGTCCATTAAAACATCAGTATAGGAGACCTGTATTGCACATGCTGTTCCAGATTGTATATGTCGTCAGCGAATCCATATGTTGATTTGCCAATGACTCCCACCGTGAGTTGATGAACCGATTTGCAGCACCGAGTACGCATGCAACTATTTTGGTCAGGTTGCGGTTCTGGTCCTCAAGAGTGCCCCGCACCTATTTAAAAAAAAAAATCTATAACCACATTTCTATTGTTAAACAAAATCCAGGCTGTCCCACACCTATCGATGAGGAGTTGTATATATACAATGAGGAGACCCAACGGTCAAGGTAAGCTCAATGGTAGGTCGTGACTTCCCTTAAAATCAATAGGTTAATGGGAGTTTCTTGTAACAAGAAATTGGAAATTTGGTAAGCCTGGTTCGGTATGCGAGGTATCAGGTATGGAGAAGTATGATGTGCTCCCTCAAACAGAGCTCGTCGTTGGCGCTGAAGCTGTGAGTCGAGGGCGCGGATCGATTGGCAACCCCAAGACAACGGGCAGCGGCCTCCCCAATGAAGCTGTGCGTGGAGCCGCAGTGCACCTGTCTTCACCTAGCCCTGGCACCATCTCCCATTCCCATCCTCGCAGCAACTCCCTGGGCGGCTGGGGTTCCGCAGGATCATTGGGCAATTCGACAACCCCTGTCTGGGGACGCATACCGTTTGTATCCAAGCGAGTGTACTTCTTGTGACTTCACAAAACCTTGGATCCTTGTGGGAGGAGATATGGTGAGCATGTACTGTTGAGGAGTATAGATTAGCATGGGTTGTCCTGATTTTTAATGTAAATCCAACTTAGCTTCTTTGTAACAAAGAATTACCAGGTATTTTTATTGAGAAATTATTTGTGACACCTAGGGGCGACATATGGATCTGATAGCGGAATGGCAACATCATTGCAATTAGCAAGGTTTTTATATAAAAGGCGTGCTAGCAAGTGTTGTCCCATCGGTCGGTCCCTGGCCTAGCTGTGGTATAGTTGTACAAGCTTAGGGAGCTAAGTGTGTATTTCAAAAATACAGAAACTTGGTTCAGAATTTGTGCCATCTTCATCAAGGTATATGCACAATCTAAATGTATCCGAACTAGGTGAGTGCTCAATAGATGTTTAGGGGACTAAACGTGCAACACAAAAAGTACTAGGACCTACTCCCTCTGTCCATTTTTAGATGTCGCTATGGGTTGCGTGCAGGTCAAACTTTCTCAACTTTGACTGGGTTTGTAGAAAATAGGTGCAACATTTATATGTTCAAATAAATTTATTAAAAACTAGACTTAAAGATCTTTCCGACGATACTAATTACTTAGCATAAATATTTATATATTTTAATATATAATTTCGGTAGTTTGAAAACGTTGACTTCTCGGGAAGCGAGAATGACATCTATTTAGGGACGGAGGGAGTATTAGCTAGATGATAACTCAAGTCCCAAAAATATAGGACCGCCGCTGAAATGTAGGACTCCCTCAGTCCAAAAAAAAATACATGATATCATTGTTCTAATATGACTTTACAAAAAAGATTAAATAGTACAAATTAATGACGATTGTGTTAGCGTAGGTATTTGTTACATATGTTTGCACGCACACACACAAGTAGACGGCCAAACTAAATTACTACGCATCACATGAAGCTAGTCATGTATTTTTGCATTGTTTCTGTGCATAGAAGACAATTTACGTGCTAATCACAGCCATTTATGCAAGCAGATTGCAGATGTTAACGAAGAAGAATTTCCTAGCAACGAAGGATAAGAAGAAACCATTGTGGCGTTGTCTCCTCTCATGGGATCCTACTAACAAGTAAACATCATCCGTAGTTTCTATACATTATCGATCTGTTAGGATCCTGCTGCCCCACGTCACGTGCACATCATATTTTCAATCCAGTTACAAATATTTCGTAGTATTTATTTCCCTATATCATTCTCAAAAAAAAAAAAATATTTCCCTATATATATTGTTAGCATCAGCCCTACATATAGTCGTATTCAAACTACTTAATTTCTTTGATTCAACAACTAATTTAGTTCACATGCATTTGCACTTAATTTCATTTAATTCAAATTACCATGGTCGGTAGGTCCGGTTTAGGTCAGATCGTGCAAGCCGGTCTCCTCCAGTCCTTTAATATCATTTGCCACTGTCGGCACACGCTGGTTCTGAAATCACCATATATATATAGCCACCAAGATCCACATCAGGAGCATATATAAAACGGAGTGCCCTCATCCTCCTCTAGCAGTTTGCATTTCACCCTAAACCATCCCATCCCAAACTAGTGTTTCCAAACTTGTACATATCTCTACCTGTCACATCTCTGTCTCATCACACTGACCACTGATGATTTTACCGTTGGTAGTAGAGTAGTAGTGGGTCTGCCTTCATCACCATTGGTGCCTCATGTGAATGGGCGGCATCGAGGAATGGAATCTAGCATTGTATCCATGTTCATTGACGACTTCAGTTTTTTACTCAGCATGAAGGTGAACACGGATAAGAAGGTCTACTTCCCCAAGCCGTGAGAGGAAGGCGCCACAAAAGGTGCCAGATATTCTTGCATTCTATTGACATAGGCCCGGGCCTTGGTGGACACAAATTCATCTCGAAATGGCAGAACAGCGGAATCAACTTCAAATGATATGCACGAATAAAAACTTCAGTTAGGATTGGGCCGTGCTTGGTTAGGTCAAGGGCTCTCACAACCGACCCATTTAAAAAGCCTAGTTGAAATTGATTAAAATAAATCCGATGGCTGATTTGAGATTATTCGTGCATAAGCTTTTGGAAGGACCACCGGATGGAGCAATTGTCCACAAATGTGAGCAAAATTTTTTTTCATTAATCTACCTAGATAGTTGCTTTCATCTAAGTAGCTAGTTCAATGTAAGTAGGTAGTTCAATGTTTTGGGAAAGGAAGGACTACGTATGCAGGAGGGACATGTAAAAATGATACTCAAAAAAAAAAAAAAGAGGGACATGTAAAATTATCCATACTTTTATAATTGTCTGGTCAGATCTTGTATATTTCGTTGTATTTGTTTCTCTATATACAGTTTAAGCTAATATAAGGCCTACGTACGCATTCAATTTGTCATTCATTTTACATGGTATATCTGTCGGCAGGTGAGTTCTTGGTCTGATCACAGTCTGCCGGCCTGTCCTCCACGTCATTAATCTCATTTGCCACTCCATCGCCAAGGGTATAGATTTCCATGTGGCCCGCGGCCGAAGGCCCGCCTGAGGCACGGCATTTTGATCGGCCCAAAAAGGCCCGAGCCTGTAGGGAGGCCCGACGGGCTGGCCGGGAGGCCCGCCGGGCATGCTTGGGCCGACCCCCGTGCACCGCCACAAAAGCACGGCCCGGCCCGGTGGTATAAGGGTCGCTATGGGCCCGGAAATGGGATCAGTACAAATAAAAACGCCGCAAAGGCTAAAATTGGCCCAGCCCAACGCGGCCTCCCAGTCCTCCCAGTCCTAACCCTAATGCCGCACCCAGGTCCCGGCCACCCACGCAGCAGGCCTTCCCCGCTCCCAAATCACGCGACAGCCGTCCCTCCCCACGCTCGCTGTCGGTGTTCCGAGAACTGGGGGTGCCTCGGGTGCCGGCAATAAAGAATTTATATGCTGCGTGCCTCTCCTCCCTCGATGGCGTAGCGCAAGATGGACTTCTTAACACGGCGAAGTTTATCCCGGTTCAGCCAACGGGGCCCTACGCCCAGCAGGTGTGTCCGCCGTGTTACCTCGCTCCAAAGATGAGCTCGTAGTAGGGGTTACAAGCGGCGTGAGGGAGAGACGCTGGTCTCAAGCCCCACGATCGTGGTTGTGGTGGTGGTGGTGGTGAGTTTCTCCGTGCGGATCGGAATCCCCTCTAATGAGGCATTACTCTCCCTTTTATAGAGGGACGAGAGAGGTAATGTTTACACAGGTGGATGCCTAGGTGGCTAATTCCCGAGGCTGCACCGGTTGCATGTGCGCTGCCGAGGGCCTGGCTGGCTTGGACATCACTTGATGAAGACACGCGTCCTGATCCGATGGCGGACGTGCCGTCCCCTGGCGCAGCCCCGAGGACCTGTGAGGCGTCCCTCACAGTCTGCATGGCGAGGGCCGGTCAAAGTGATTGCCGGTCGTGGCGTGTCATTAGCCCGAGGGTCTCGACCCAACGTGGCATCTTGACGGTACTTCGGGAAATGAGCGATTGTCGTTACGGTTTCCGATGCGGGGCGGTGTAATACGTCACGGTTCGGCTTTGTGTCCCATCGGCCGGATTGGGGAGACGATTCGGCGATTCGATTTGACCGGGCGACCGATGGCGCCGGGCGCCGGCCGCCGTGCAACCGCATTGAATGCGGCAGTTTCCCTTCCTCCGTGACGGAACCTCCCATGCCCGAGGGTGCGCGGCCCTGGGTGAGTTAGTTGGGCTTACCTCGCCCGAGGATGGAGAGCTGGTCTCCCTCGGGCGAGGCGGAGATTCTGCTACCGAGGGTGGTGAGCTAGGTCACCCTCGGACGAGGCGGAGAATTCTCCCGGGCCGGTGAGCTAGGCCGCCGCGAAACGGAGATTGGGGGCTTAGCCCGTGCCGTGATTGGCTGGGTGTCGCCATGGAGCGCCATGGTTCGTCGCTTCGTAAGGGTCCAAGACCTTGTCCTCCCGTGAGCATGGTGAGCTCTTTTTCGCCGTGGTGACTCCGTTTGGGCCACCCATTGGGCCGCCCGTGGGCCGACTCCGTCGCCATGGAAGCTCCGTGGCGCTGCGGGTTGGTCCGCCGCCCTTTGGGCTGTCCTTCATAGCGGGATGATGGCAGGCTGTTTTTTCTTGGGCCTCGATGGGCGGTGGATTCTCGCTGTTCGAGAATGTCTCGAGGGCCCAATATTTAGGACCCCAACAAGAGTTTTCGAGCCCCCGAGCAAGTATAGACTCGCCCGGGGGTTTATGCCATTCCCGCCGCCTTATTTCTTCCTCGGGGTTGTTCGCTCTACAATGGGCAAGGAGCGCATCTAGTTGGGTGTAGCAACCCCGAGGCCTCGAATGGAATGGCTTAATTCCTTCAAGGTCTTTTGAATCTCGCACCGGCAAGATCGAACAGCTCTTAAATTGCGCTTGTTGTGCGGGAGTCTGTTCATAGTTGCGTGGGCAGCCCGAGGCCCTACGCTTATGTACGCGAGGTCGACCCTGCACTTCCTCGACTTTGATGATACGCTCCTCCGTCGCCCTCCCCGAGAGGGGAGGAGGGGAGACACCTCGGTGCCAAAGCCGACCATGGTGCACTCCGTTTGAGCGTTGTAACGGGTCGGTTTAAGCGGGTGCCCGCGCCCTTGCCGGAGCAAGGGTCGGCTATGTGATCTAGGATTCACCCCATGAGAACCTACGGACCACTTAGCGCATCCCGGGGTTTGGGCGGACCAACCCCCGAGGGCCTGTGAGGTCTCCCACCGGATGGGACATCTCTATAAAGCACACCGCCAGTGTCTTAAACACGTTCAGAAATCCCGAGCCTTTGGAGGGCTCGGGTATAGCCGGTTGTGCATTTCCATCCCGTCCCCGGTTCGGGTTATCCCGAGGCGATCAGAAACCCATGTGGGCCCATTTCGCAACCTTCGGATCGTAAGATGCACGTTGACGGCGTCGCCCGAGGCTCGTTTTGGTTCTCGCCCGGGCGGGAACCGTCAACGGACTGACTTTATTGCCCCTTAGGGTCGGGCGCCGCTGGATATGGATGGCCGGACGGTTTTACCCCTGACTGGAAGACGAGGCGTCTCCTCGCCGCGCCCGAGGCGGCGCGCCTGTTCCAATCCGATGGGACGTGGCCCTGTGGCTTCTTGTCAGGGGCGGAGATCGAGGGCACCGTCAAGGTGCATTAATGCTCTTGACGGCTCCACCGCCCCTTGTTGGGCCGTTGGATGAGCGGTTCTCATGCCATCGTGGGTCGCCCACTCTGTGAGTCGGTTCGGTTGCGTGCCGGGCGGTTTGCCTTCCGCCCCTATAAATATGGGGGGTCGCCGGGGAGGCGGCGGATAGTTGCTCTCTTGCTCTTGCCATCGCCTTCTTGCCTTCTCGCTGCAGCAATTAGGAGATAGTAGGAAAGAGTAGGAGAGATCAAGGGAGAGATTCACTTGCCTTGGGCTCGTGTGAACGGTGTTGCCCGTTGATTTCTTTGTTCCTCGTCTCCCCGTTCGTCCATGGCGCCCCGGTAGCGGCGATGGCGCGAAGGAGGTGCTCGATGCCGAGCCGTGGCCAGGGGACGGCGACGGAGGAGAAGCTTCAGCGCCTAGTCGAGGAAGGGCTTCTTCGCCTCAGATCGACATCTGCGGCGGAGTGGATAGCTCCCATTGACCGAGGAGGAGCCTAACCTCCCGATGGCTATGTGGTGAGCCCGATGGATCTTCACCGTCGTGGTTTTGGGATGCCGGCGGGCCGGTTCATTCGGCGATCCTCCATTACTACGATGTCGAGCTTCACCATCCGCCCCAATTCGATCTCCATTGTGCCGCCATCTTCGTCACCCTCTATGAGGGATTCCCGGGGATCGAGCCGCATTGGGACCTCGGCCGTGGTTCTTCAAGGCGGATCTCACCACGCTGCCGATAGCGGGGGCAAGCCGCGGAGGGCGTTGCGTGTGTCGGTGGTTGCGCGCGCTTCAAGTCCGATCAGAGTCGACGAGGCCGAACCGAGCTGATGGGTACATCCTTTCCAAGCTCACCACCTCAAACAAGGGTGGCAGGATCGGTGGTTCTACCTTCACCCGAGCGACGGAAGCGCTCCCCTGCATTACCCGGGCGTGTTCTCAAGCATCGCCCACGAAGAAGGCGGGGTCCTCCCTGAGGATCATCACCGGTTGGAGGGCCCGAGGCGGCGGTCCCGCGGGCTCGCGCGGAAGGATGTGAATGCTGCCGCCCGTGGTCGCAGCTTTCCACGGCCGGTGCTGCCCTTGATGGCTCCCCTTTGCTCATGTGCCGATGATCCCCAAGGCCGCCCGGTCTTGAGGCGTGTCGGATGGCAGGCCCTCTCGCTTTCCACCGATGGGTCGGCCAAGAGGGTGAGGGAGGTGTTGGGATCCAACACCCCGCCCCACATCCCGAGATCCCGGCGCCCGACCGAGGGTACATTTCTTCCGTAAGCGCTGTTTTTAGTTTCGTTTTGTATTTGTCTTGTTGTCGCCGTCGCCACATTGTTGTCATGATCGGTTGTCATCCCATCTTCTTGCAGGCCCGTGCGAACTACCACGACTCCCCTCCACCGTACCAGGTTGGATGCCGAACGCCGGGCGGCGAACCGTGTTCGGAACGAAGCAACAGCCGGGTAATCGGGCGTTGAAGAAGGAGGAGGAGAAGAAGAGAAAACGGGCTCGCGAAAAACGCCGCCGAGCAGGCGAGGCGGGCGAAGTCGCCCGATACCTCGACCACCGAGGAGGACGAGAACCGGAGGACGAGTTCGATTTAGAACTTGTCGGACGACAATGTGGCGGGTCGCATAGACCGTGCCATGGGGTTCCCGACCCACTTGGGGCTTCGTTACGAGCCCGAGGATGAGCCCTCGAAGGTGGCTAGGACTCGTGCGCCCGAGGCCTCCTCCGGCCGAGGCCCGGGGAGCTTGGCGGCTTCGGGGGGTGCCCCCGGCGTGGGTGCCTTGACGTTGCGTGGGAGAGGCCCGGCAGAAGGGCGACGCCCCGGGTCGTGGGAACCCCGGCGTCGCAGACGTCGTTAGGGGTGGCGCCCGATGCCACCCGCCCTAAATCGGCACCCGCACGCACGGCCGCCGTAGAGGAGACGGCCGCGCGGCCAAGCGCGACGCCCGTGTCGCAGCCTTCCGGCGCCTCGGCCACGCCCAAGGCGATCCCCAAGCCAGTAAGTCCCTTCAAGTCTTCGCCACTAGTTCTTCTCTTGGTGTCTTTGGCTTTGTCACGATGTGTCTTGTTTTCGAGAAACGGGTGGCCACCGCTCGACCATCATCCCAAGAAGGCCTTGAAGGCGGTCGCCAAAGATCGGCGAGGGCCCGCAGTCGTGGGTCATCTGCGTCATGCCGTTGACCCTTCGCGTTGAGTCCTCCCGTGGTGCCGGCCCCGAGCCTTAGGGGGATCGGGCCCGATCCCCGCGGCCGAGACGTCTCCCCCGAGGTGGTGCGAGCCCCTTGGTGGTGATGGTGGGTCGTCCGCCCCAGCCCATGGTGATCGACTCGGAGGGGGCTGGGTAGGCGGCGACTCGATCCGGCGCCAAGGGTGGAGCCGTTTGAGGGACTTCGTGACACGGCGCCCTCCCGAGGAGCCAAGCCCCTTTACTCGGGGAGTTCTCTCGGGAGGAGCTCTTCGAGGCGGCGGAGACACAAAATTCCCCACTTGCGCTTACTCGCCGATCCGGGGCCCACGAGGCATATAACCCCGACTTCCCGATGCTCTCCTTGTGCTGGGCTGGATGCAATCGCCGTCGGCCGGGCATCGTCTTCGGTGACGGTGAGACCCGTGCGTGGTTAGCAACAAGGGTCCCCGGATTTTTTATCTGGTCCAGGTTTCCCGAGCCGCGGGAGTTTGCCGGTGGATGAGATGTTCCCCGACGCAGACTCCGCTGGGGCGGTCCCACCCCGACTTTGGGCGTGCGCGGGGTCCGCCGCCGCGCGGTGGTTGATGACCGCCCGGGTCCTAGCATGGAGGGACCCACGGAGGGATCCGGCCGGTGGCCGCCGATGGCTGGTGAGGATTGGGGATACCTTTAATCGGGCGCCTTGCCGAGGCCGACGCAGTGAGTTCCTTGGTGGTTATCCCCCGCCATATACCTTTGGTGCTCGTATCTTGATCGATAATGTTCTTGTTGCTGGAGACTCTCCCGGCGAGTCGCCCGGGAGAAGTCCGAGCCCCCGCGCCTGTATATTGCAACCGGAATGCCGTTGGTCAAACTCGGGTGAAGCTACTCCGGCCCAGGCGAGACCTCCCGGCTTTCGCCCTTGTCGAGGAGAGGGAGTCCCAGCGGCTGACCCCCGGAGGCCGAGCTTGTCAAGGCGAGGTCCGAGGTCGACAAAAATGGTAAATGAGATGGCCGGATGAGCCAAGATTTTGAGGAGGCCGGACCCAAATCCCTCCAAGCTCAAGGAAGCTCATGACGAAAGGGACGCCTCGAGAGGAGGCGAAGAAGCGGTGAGATGTGACGCCCTAAATACCCCATGATGGGGAGCTAGTGTGTCCGGGGGAGACCCTCAGGAGGAGAAGGAGCGGCTCCGAAGCGTCGCAGAGGAGCACAGCGTGATGTCGGGGCCGACACCGCGCAGTGTCAAGGCACGCCCTTCTCCCTTGGTAAGCTCGTTTGCCTTCGGTTGCCCCTCATCTTGCTGACTTGATTTGGGTGCCCATTGCTAGAGGCGAGAGAAGGTCGGGACCGAGCCGTGGAACACCGCTAATTATGCTTGGGAGCAGTGGGGCGAGCAGAGCGGTAAGTCGCTCAGAGCTAGAAGAAGCCTGCCGGGACTTCATCCGCCGCTTTGGGGCGGACAACCGGAGGTTGGCCCCGGCCCGAGCCGTCAGGCGCCGTGGTGGCTACCAGTCCGAGCTCGGAACGCCTTCCGGGTCCGGCATGCGGGCGTGCATGGCGTTTTCGCTCGCATTTCGATGGAGCCCAAGGTGTTGGGCGGAAGGCGGGTGGCTACCTTGGTTCTCGATGACGAGGAAGTAGTCGACCCCGCCCGAGGATGCCGCAGATGCCGCCAAGACCCGTGAGTTGTACAACCGTGGGCGGCGCCGCGACTCCGGTTGTCCTCCCGCCGAGGACGAGGTGTGCCCTCCGTACTCCCCCCATAGAGTCAACCTATGAGGCGGATACGGAGATGGTGGACGCCCTCTCCGAGGATGTCCGACGGGCCCGACGCCACCCGAGGGGGGGATGCCACCACCGAGGATGTTGGTCGTCGCCGACGCTTCCACACGTCGGCCAGCCGCGAGGCGCAGGTGGACGAGGCACGCAATGCCCCCCCGACTTCTCCTTGTATCGAAAAGTTGAATTGTGAGAAGTTTGTACATAAACAACAATCTTTGCCCGAGGTCCGTGGCCTTGGCAGTGCATTTTATGCTTAAGTTGGTTTTCTTGAATTCTTCATTTATTTGTGGCGGGTCGCTTGCTTCTCCGCGAGATAGTGAATATGGATGCCACCCGGGCGGTCCATACGTGGTGCCACTAGGGCGGTCCGTGTGACTTCGGCTATCTCGCTTAGGATTTGTGCGTGAACGACCTTCGCAGCTTAAACGATTAATTCGAGTGTACGTAGGAGAACTTTTTTCCTTGAGAAAAAGTTTCGAAAAAAGAAAAGGAGGGGTCCCCGAGGGGGTCCCCATGTAGCCCCCGAGGGAGTTTTAGTCTTGTGCTGGCAAGGCTTAGACTCCCTTAAGGTGTGCACAAGAAGAACTTTTTCATAAAAGATGTAGATCTTTTATTGAGCGAAAAAAACACATGTGTTTGAGTTCTAGTGCAGAATTTAAGGGTAGAAGCGACGTAGCTGTTCTATGTTCCAGGCGTTGGAGTAGACTTCGCCCTTCTCGTTCTTCAACTTATAGGTCCCGGGCCTTAGTATTTTGGCGATGAAATAAGGCCCTTCCCATGGGGGCGTGAGCTTGTGGCGCCCTTTATTGTCTATCTTCAGCTTGAGCACGGGGTCGTTCACTTGGAACTCCCGAGGCTTGACCGCTTGGCGTGATACTTGCGTAGAGCTTGTTGGTATCTTGCCGAATTCAGGAGCGCGACGTCTCGGGCCTCGTCGACCTGGTCGATGGAGTCTTGCCTCGCCTGCTGGTTGCCTTGCTCGGTGTAGGCTCGCAGCCTCGGGGACCCATATTTGATGTCCGTGGGTAAGATCGCCTTAGCCCCATAGACTAGAAAGAATGGGCTGAATCCCATGGCTCGGCTTTTTGTTGTTCGAAGGCTCCATAGTACTGATGGCAGTTCCTGGTACCATCTTTTCCCGTATTGGTTCAGCTGATTGAAGATCCTCGGCTTGAGTCCTTGTAGAATCATGCCATTGGCGCGCTCCACTTGTCCGTTGGTCTTCGGGTGGGCTACGACCGAGGTATCAACCCGGATTCCATAGTTGTCACAGAAGTCGAGGAACTTCTTCCCCACGAAGTTGCTCCCGTTGTCCGTGATGATGGAGTTCGGGACTCCAAAACGGCAAACAATGTTCGTGAAGAACTTTACCGTTTCCTCAGTGCGAGGATTCACCACGGCTCGGGCTTCAATCCACTTGGAAAACTTGTCGATGGCGACTAGGACATGAGTGTGTCCTCCGGGCGCCCTTTTCAAGGGACCGATCATGTCGAGTCCCCACACCGCAAATGGCCACGTCAAAGGTATGGTTTGCAGTGCTTGTGCTGGGAGATGGGTCCTGCGTGCGTAGAACTGACACTCCTTGCAAGTGCGCACGACTTGGTTTGCATCTCGTACCGCCGAGGGCCAGTAAAAGCCTTGCCTGAAGACTTTACCGACTAATGTCCTCGGGGCAGCATGATGGCCACACTCCCCTCGGTGAGTGTCTTCGAGCAATTCTTTGCCTTCGGCCGAGGGTATGCATCGCATATATACTCCCGAGGCTCCTCTCTTGTAGAGTTCTCTTTTTCCTCCAATCAGCGCAAAGGATTTTGCCCTTCGGGCCAATTGGCGAGCCTCGGTCTTATCCTCGGGTAGCTCTCCTCGGGTGAGGTACTCTACCAGGGGCTCCCTCCAGTCAGGGTCTTGGTCTATCGCCATGGCTTCGGGCGCGGCTTGCTCTGAGCTGCCTTCGTGAGCCCCCGAGGGTACGTCCAAGGAGATGTACTTGACCGAGGGTTCGTTGAGGTCTCGGGTGAGTACGTTCGGAGGAACGGTACCTCGGGTTGCTGCGACCTTTGCGAGTTCGTCCGCAGCTTCATTGTAGCGCCTCGGGGTGTGCTTGTGCTCGAGCCCGTGGAACTTCTCCTCTAGCTTGCGCACTTCTCGGCAATACGCCTCCATCTAGGGGTCGTGGCACGTCGAGGCTTTCATGACTTGCTCAATAACTAGCCGCGAATCCCCTTGGTTTCCAACCGTTGATCCCGAGGTTCATCGCGATCCGGACACCGTTGACCCGGCCTCCTCGATTCGCGACATTGTTGGAGGCGGGAAATGCAATCGGATGGCGTGTTTTGTGTGAACCCCGAGGGGTGAGATGAACAACAATCCAGCCCCCACGCCCGTCTTCATCATGGACCCATCAAAATACATGGTCCAAAGATTCGCCCGAATGGGCGCCGGGGGGTAGTTGTGTGTCGTCCATTCAGCCACAAAGTCGGCAGGACTTGAGACTTGATCGCCTTGTGAGGCAAAAATGATATGGTTTCGCCCATGAGCTCTACCGCCCACTTCGCCACTCTCCCCGTGGCCTCTCGGTTTCGAGGATTTCCCGAGGGGGGAACGAGGATACCACGCCACCGGGTGCGCGAGGGAAGTAGTGACGAAGTTTCCTTCGTGTCGATGCGATGGCGCATGGCAGCTCTCGCATCTGCGAATATCGAGTCTTGGTGTCGGAAAGTACTTCACCGATGAAGTAGACAGGCGTTGAACCGCAACGTGTGCCCTTCTTCCCGACGCTCTACTATGACCACCGCTACCGACCACTTGAGTCGTGGGCCGTGACGATAAGAGCGTGGTTTCTCCCGGATTCGGCGGTACTAGGACCGGTGGGTTTGTCAAGAGCTTCTTGAGGTTCCCGAGGGCTTCTTCGGCCTGGGGGTCCGTGCAAAGCGCCGGACTTGCAAGGAGCCGATAGAGGGGTAGGCCCTTTTCCCCCGAGGTGTGAGATGAACCGCCCTTAATGAAGCCAGGCAGCCCATGACCTTTTGTACTCCCTTGAGATCTTGGATCGGACCCATCTTGGTGATCGCATCAACCTTGGTTGGGTTTGCTTCGATGCCTCGTTGAGAGACGATGAAACCTAGCAAAGATCCCCGGGGGGGACCCCAAATACGCATTTTTCTGGGGTTGAGCTTGACTCCCTTCTTGTTTAGGCACTCGAAGGTTTCCCCGAGGTCTCCCACGAGGTCCGATGCTTTCTTGGACTTGACCACTACATCGTCGACGTAGGCTTCCACAATTCTCCCGATGAGTTCCCCGAAGATGATTTGCATGCAGCGCTGGTATGTGGCCCCAGCGTTCCTCAGCCCGAAGGGCATGGTGAGGTAGCTATACATCCCGAAGGGTGTTATGAATGAGGTCGCGAGCTGGTCGGACTCTTTCATTTTGATCTGGTGGTAACCGGAATATGCGTCGAGAAAGGACAACGTTTCGCACCCCCGCGGTGGAGTCGACAATTTGGTCGATTCGAGGCAAAGGAAAAGGAACTTTCGGACATGCTTTGTTCGGACAAGTGTAGTCCACACACATCCGCCATTTCCCATTCTTTTTCTCAACTAATACAGGATTAGCTAGCCACTCGGGGTGGAACACTTCTTTTATAAATCCGGCCTCCGACAGCTTGTGGATCTCCTCCCAATGATCTTCCGCTTGGCGTCATCAAAATGGCGCAAGCGCTGCATGACTGGCTTTGAGCCCGGCCGGATGTCTAGGGAGTGCTCGGCGACATCCCTCGGTATGCCCGGCATGTCCGAGGGTCCCCACGCAAATGTTTGGCATTCGCGCGGAGGAAGTCGACGAGCACGGCTTCCTATTTCGGATCTAGGTGCGAGCCGATGGTCGCCAGCCTTCTCCTTCGGTTCTTGGGATCGGCGGGATCTTCTTGGTGCCCGAGGAGGGCTCGAAGCTCCCAGCACGACGCTTGGCCTCATGCTCGATTGCGATCTCGTTGAAGCTCCTCTTTGCGTCGGCAATGAGTGCCTCGGCAATGGCGAGCGCTTCGGCGTACTCCACGCTCTCTACATCACACTCATATGCATGATGGTGTGAGGGGCCGGTAGTGATGACACCCTTCGGCCCCGGCATCTTGAGCTTGAGGTATGTGTAGTTCGGGACAGCCATGAATTTAGCATAGCAAGGCCGCCCGAGGAGTACGTGGTATGTACCTCGGACCCCGAGGATCTCAAATGTGAGAGTCTCTTGCTGAAGTTCGAGGGGTCCCCGGGCTGCACCCGGCAGTCTATCCGCCCGAGGGGCTTGAGTTGTTTGCCGGGGACGACGCCGTTGAATGCCGGCCCTCATGGACGGATCTTGGACTTGTCCACCCCCGAGGAGGTCGAGGGTTTCCTCATAGATGAGGTTAAGGCCGCTCCCTCCGGCCCATGAGGACCTTGGTAAGCCGGGTGTTGGCAATGATGGGATCCACCACCGGTGGATAAGCCCCCGTGTTCGGAATGTGCCGAGGGTGGTCCGACCGGGTCGAAGGTGATGGCTTGATCCGACCACTTGCGCAGCTTCGATTGCCGGTTCGGTGGCGTACACCTCCCCGACGCCCTTCTTGGCGTTGCCACACCCACATGTTGCCGGTATTGCCGAAGATCATGAAGCGGTTGTTCACCTTCGGAAACCCTTGTCGCCCCCTCGGCACCACCCTCGGGCGCTTCTTCCCTCCCTCCCCCCTCGGGAATGGCCTTGAGCTTGGCGGCGCTTTCGCGACCGCTTTTGCATTCCTCGAGGGTGTGCTTGATGGGGTAGCTGCGGATTTTGGCATGGCTTCTTGAGCATGCCGCCGGGTTTCCCCGCCCCTATGGCGGGGGCCGGTTCCCTTTGCGGTCGACCGCCGCCACCATGTCCTCATCATCAGCGTTGAGGGCTTGGCTCTTGCCCTTGTTTGCTCTTGTCTTTCTTTTCTTCTTCTTCTTGCTCTCCCGAGGTTGGGAACCCCTGCCTCCTCCTCCTTGCGCTTCCTTTGCCCGAGCCCCGATTGAACAGAGCCCCCGGCCTCCTCTCCGTTAGCGAACTTGGTGGCGATGTCCATCACCGTTTGCTCTGGCCGGAGTTCGGCGCCCCAGCTTCTTCACGAGGTCTCGCAAGAGGTGCCGGCCAAGAAGGCCCCTATGACGCCGGAATCCGTCACATTAGGGAGCTCGGTCCGTTGCTTGAGAAGCGCCGGATATAGTCGCCAGGACTCGTCTGGCTTCGACTAGTTCCGAGGTCCTGTGAGTTTCTCGCCAGGTACGTGCCCCGGAAATTGCCTTGAAGGTTTTCACCAAGTCCGCCCAGCTTGGATATGAGGTTGGGTGGAAGGTGTTCCAGCCAAGCCCTAGCAGACTCGGAAAGATACAGGGGCAAATTTCTGATTATTACTTTGTCATCATGTGCCCCCGCAAACCGGCATGCCGGCCCGATAATCGCCCACCCACACCTCGGGACGAAGTTTCTCCCCGTATTTCTCGAGGTGGCCGGGCGGTCTAAAACGCGGTAGGGAGCGGTGCCCTCCCGATGTCCCTTGTGAAGGCCACGAGGCAGGGTGGATCAGGGGAGTACCCTCGGCCTTCCGGGCGGCCGGTGCATCTCTTCCGTCCCCGGCCGCCCCCAAGCCCGCTGGGTCGCTCGATCTCGTCCTCGAGGTCGGGCGCCTTCCGCCGCGTCTTGGCGTGGGTCTTCTATGTTCCCAGACCGGGGCGGTTGACGGTTGTCGCCCAGCGCGTTCCCGAACCGCCTTGCCAAGCTCGCTTTGATCAGGTCGGATGGAACCTTTGCCGGGTTTCACCGGACTCCTCCCGTCGTCGTGATGTCACGGCCCGATCCCCGAAGCCGGAGCTCACCGCCGCCGCACGTGCCAGCCTTTGTCCAGAGTTGACGGAGGCCCTCCCGACGCGCCCTCGGTGGTGGAGGGCTCGGGCATCTCTCGTGACCAAAGATGGCGCCGCCGCCACGCTGAGGCTGGGCTCGCTGAACTGGGGCCGCTATGTTTGGAAATGGAGGTACCCCATTTGGTCCGCCGCGGTCCACCACCGCCGTTATGAGCCCGAGGTGCCTCGCTTGCTTGCGCCGAGCTTGCCTCGCTGATGTTTTGCTCCGCCGCCGGAGTCGGGCAGATTCCGCCCGATCCGCTCGCAGATCCGTGAATCGCTGCTCGCCGCCGGCAAAAGCCGGGCGCTGCCATCGGCCGGACAGGCTGATGCCGCCGCGCCGAGCTCGCCGCGGCGCGACGCCCGCGCTATCTTTGCCGAGACGTCGGTGAACTGGCTATCTTGCGCCGACCTCGATGTTGAAGCATTCCCAAGGTGGGGTCATAGTATTCGCCCCGTCGTCGAGCACGGGAGCACCATCACGCCGATGAAGTTCCCAAGCCTCCCACCTGCAGAGCCAATCCTCTGTCCCCCGCCCGTGCCCCAACCGTGCCCGGGTGAGGCGAGATGGGGTCGCTCTAGCATCCTCGGGTAGAGGTGCTCGTCCGGTAGTTGCCCATGGGATAGCGCCCCGTGGAACGATGGGGGGGTCTCGGCCCTTCGGCGAAGGCTTCGCCAAGCCAGACCGGCTGAGGATTCACAGGGACTCCCTCCGTGATGATCTGCAAATGGAGGTGTTTTCCGATTAGGGTTTTCGGGCATCCTCCCCGTGGGAGGTGCGGCGGAGATCCTTCCGGGGCCTAGGGTTCCGTGGAGCCCTTCTCGGTCGGCGCGAGGGGATGCGCCAACGGATTCGAATCCGTCGCCTGAATGCGCCTTGGGCGCTACCAGGAACCCGCCTGCCCGGCCCAAGGCCGTCGATGATGATGGGCACGCCGCGGCGGCGATGCCGCTCCTTCCGGCGGTGCGTCGGGCGAAGGATCATCTCGAAGTCGGGCCGAGCGCCACGAATGCCGAGTTCAAGTGGTGTTCCGCGCGCTGAGCTCGTGCTCCGGCGTGGTGGAACGGCGGAAACGCCATGAGGGCTGATGGAGATGCGGATTGCACACGCGCCCTACCGGGGCGCCAACCGCCGGTGTGTTCCGAGAACCGGGGTGCTCGTGCCGGGCAATAAAGAATTTATATGCTGCGTGCCTCCTCCCCTCGATGGCGAGCGGCAAGATGGACACGAACACGGGCGAAGTTTATCCCGTTCAAAGCTAACGGGCCCTACGCCCAAATGGGGGTGTGTCCGCCGTGTTACCTCAAGGCCAAAGATGAGCTCGTAGTAGGGGGTTACAAGCGGGCGTGGGAGGGAGAGACGCTGGTCTCAAGCCCCCACGATCGTGGTTGTGGTGGTGGTGGTGGTGAGTTTCTCCGTGTGGATCGGAATCCCTCTAATGAGGCATTACTCCCTTTATAGAGGGAAGAGAGAGGTAATGTTTGTGTGGATGCCTAGGGTGGCTAATTCCCCGAGGCTGCACCGATTTGTACAAAAGGGCCGCCGAGGGCCTCGGCCGCTTGGACATCACTTGATGAAGACACGCTGGCCCCGATCCGATGGCATGACGTGCCATCCGGGCGCAGCCCCGAGGACCCCGTGAGGCGTCCCTCACGCCCGCATGGCGAGGGCCGGTCCTGATTGCCGGATTTGGCGTGTCATTAGCCCGAGGGTCCGGCCCAACGTGGCATCTTGACGGTACTTCTCGGAAACCACCGGTGTCGTTCTGGTTTCCCGTGTCGGCATGTAATACGTCACCGGTTCGCTTTTGTGTCCCATCGTCGGATTGGGGGAGACGATTCGCGGTTCGATTTGATCTGGCGAATCGATGGCGCCGGGCGCCGCCAACCACATTGAATGCGGCAGTTTCCCTTCCTCTGATGGAACCTCCCATGCCCGAGGTGCCGGCCCGGGTGAGCAGGCTTACCGCCCGAGGATGGAGAGCTGGTCTCCCTCGGGCGAGGGCGGAGATTCGCCGCCGAGGGTGGTGAGCTAGGTCACCCGGACGAGGCGGAGATTTCTCCCGGCCGGTGTGAGCTAGGCCACCTCGGCGAAACGGAGATGGGGGGCTTAGCCCCATGCCGTGATTGGCCGGGTGTCGTCATGGAGCCGCCATGGTTCATCGTCTTCGTAAAGGTCCAAGACCTTGTCCTCCATGAGCATGGTGAGCTCTTTTTCGCCGTGATGGTGACTCCGTTTGGGCCACCGTGGGCCGTCCCGTGGGCCGACTCCGTCGTCATGGAAGCCCGTGGCGCCGCGGCCTGGTCCGTCGCCCCTTGGGCTGTCCTTCATAGCGGGATGATGGCGCCGGGTTTTACCCGGCCCTCGATGGGCGGGTGGATTCTCCCCGGAGAATGTCGAGGGGCCCAATATTTAGGACCCCGACACCGCACCTCTCGTTCCGGCGATGGCAGCATCCCCATCCCCGACCACGGCCGCGCGCTGAAAGCACGCCAAGTGCCGCCCAACCCTAAGGCTTCAGCTAGGCGCCGCCCTCCGCTTCCCCATCCCCCCGAGGTGCGTCGCCATGAGGTTCTTCCCCCGAGACGGCGCCGTCGCAGCCCTCTCCCAACCTTGCTACCCCGGCGAGGCCTCCAAGCGGCACAGGGCGGCGGGGTCATCGGCACGGCAGCCCGGCGGGGCTTGCCAGCTTGATGCGTCTTTGGGCTGCGGGCCTGCCTGGCCCGTGAGTTTTGACCGGGCTCGTGCGGGCCGACCCGCACGCTTTTGAGGCCTCGTGGACGGCTCGGGCTGACCCTGTGCACGCAGCCCCGGCTAGGCACGGCCCGATGAAGCCCGCGCGCGGTGAGGCAAGGCTGGCCAGCC
>JADLZK010009859.1:0-50829 GCA_015847255.1 Hyparrhenia diplandra
AGGTCCACGGAGATTTTTCGATGGAATTCCAAGATTTAAGCCCTAAACAAGTGCTACTTTGGGGCCTATGACAAGTGATTCTTAGAAAAACTCTCTAATGGTCCACTTATTCAAATTTAGGTTCTCTAGGGTTAGGCATTTGATTCACAACCCTTGAAAAAGTCTAGCTTCGATTCTATAGCGGATTGGAAACTTCTCTTTGTTTTGAGTTATTTGAAATTAAGCGCCCGGCCGATCTCTATTGTCACATCTAGAAACATATATTAGCGGTTGGGGAGCGCAATGTAATTGATCCTACCAACATCTAACCTATCCACCCTAACTTCCTATGTACCTTTTCTTATCGTTCCCCTTCTTATTTTGATGCGTAGGTCCACGAGAGATTTTTGATGGAATTCCAAGATTTAAGCCCTAAACAAGTGCTACTTTGGGGCCTATGACAAGTGATTCTTAGAAAAACTCTCTAATGGTCCTTCTTCAAATTTAGGTTCTCTAGGGTTAGGCATTTGATTCACAACCCTTGAAAAAGTCTAGCTTCGATTCTATAGCGAGGATTGGAAACTTCTCTTTTTGTTTTGAGTTTGTGCTGAAATTAAGCGCCCGGCGATCTCTATTGTCACATCTAGAAACATATATTAGCGGTTGGGGAGCGCAATGTAATTGATCCTACCAACATCTAACCTATCCACCCTAACTTCCTATGTACCTTTTAGGTATGGATTTCCCCTTCTTATTTTGATAATTAGGTCCACGGAGATTTTTCGATGGAATTCCAAGATTTAAGCCCTAAACAAGTGCTACTTTGGGGCCTATGACAAGTGATTCTTAGAAAAACTCTCTAATGGTCCACTTATTCAAATTTAGGTTCTCTAGGGTTAGGCATTTGATTCACAACCGGCGAAAAAGTCTAGCTTCGATTCTATAGCGGGATTGGAAACTTCTCTTTGTTTTGAGTTGGCTGAAATTAAGCGCCCGGCCGGTCTCTATTGTCACATCTAGAAACATATATATTAGCGGTTGGGGGAGCGCAATGTAATTGATCCTACCAACATCTAACCTATCCACCCTAACTTCCTATGTACCTTTAGGTTGTCGTTCCCCTTCTTATTTTGAGTAATTAGGTCCACGGAGATTTTCGATGGAATTCCAAGATTTAAGCCCTAAACAAGTGCTACTTTGGGGCCTATGACAAGTGATTCTTAGAAAAACTCTCTAATGGTCCACTTATTCAAATTTAGGTTCTCTAGGGTTAGGCATTTGATTTCAACCGTGAAAAAGTCTAGCTTCGATTCTATAGCGGGGATTGGAAACTTCTCTTTGTTTTGAGTTAATTTTTGAAATTGGCGCCCGGCCGATCTCTATTGTCACATCTAGAAATATATATTAGCGGTTGGGGAGCGCAATGTAATTGATCCTACCAACATCTAACCTATCCACCCTAACTTCCTATGTACCTTTCTTGTCGTTCCCCTTCTTATTTCATATAATTAGGTCCACGGAGATTTTCGATGGAATTCAAGATTTAAGCCCTAAACAAGTGCTACTTTGGGGCCTATGACAAGTGATTCTTAGAAAAACTCTCTAATGGTCCACTTCTTCAAATTTAGGTTCTCTAGGGTTAGGCATTTGATTCACAACCGTGAAAAAGTCTAGCTTCGATTCTATAGCGGATTGGAAACTTCTCTTTCTTTTTGAGTTTATTTGAAATTGGCGCCGGCGATCTCTATTGTCACATCTAGAAACATATATTAGCGGTTGGGGAGCGCAATGTAATTGATCCTACCAACATCTAACCTATCCACCCTAACTTCCTATGCACCTTTCTTGTCGTTCCCCTTCTTATTTGATAATTAGGTCCACGGAGATTTTTCGATGGAATTCAAGATTTAAGCCCTAAACAAGTGCTACTTTGGGGCCTATGACAAGTGATTCTTAGAAAAACTCTCTAATGGTCCACTTATTCAAATTTAGGTTCTCTAGGGTTAGGCATTTGATTCAACCGTGAAAAAGTCTAGCTTCGATTCTATAGCGGGATTGGAAACTTCTCTTTGTTTTGAGTTTTTGCTGAAATTGGCGCCCGGCCGATCTCTATTGTCACATCTAGAAACATATATTAGCGGTTGGGGAGCGCAATGTAATTGATCCTACCAACATCTAACCTATCCACCCTAACTTCCTATGTACCTTTCTTGTCGTTCCCCTTCTTATTTTGAGTAATTAGGTCCACGGAGATTTTTCGATGGAATTCCAAGATTTAAGCCCTAAACAAGTGCTACTTTGGGGCCTATGACAAGTGATTCTTAGAAAAACTCTCTAATGGTCCACTTCTTCAAATTTAGGTTCTCTAGGGTTAGGCATTTGATTCAACCCCTTGAAAAAGTCTAGCTTCGATTCTATAGAGGATTGGAAACTTTCTCTTTGTTTTGAGTTATTTGAAAAGCGCCGGCCGATCTCTATTGTCACATCTAGAAACATATATTAATGGTTGGGGAGCGCAATGTAATTGATCCTACCAACATCTAACCTATCCACCCTAACTTCCTATGTACCTTTAGGTGTCGTTCCCCTTCTTATTTCGATGCATTAGGTCCACGAGAGATTTTTCGATGGAATTCAAGATTTAAGCCCTAAACAAGTGCTACTTTGGGGCCTATGACAAGTGATTCTTAGAAAAACTCTCTAATGGTCCACTTATTCAAATTTAGGTTCTCTAGGGTTAGGCATTTGATTCACAACCGTGAAAAAGTCTAGCTTCGATTCTATAGCGGGATTGGAAACTTCTCTTTGTTTTGAGTTGGCTGAAATTGGTGCCCGGCGATCTCTATTGTCACATCTAGAAATATATATTAGCGGTTGGGGAGCGCAATGTAATTGATCCTACCAACATCTAACCTATCCACCCTAACTTCCTATGCACCTTTTTCTTGTGGATTTCCCCTTCTTATTTGATAATTAGGTCCACGGAGATTTTTCGATGGAATTCAAGATTTAAGCCCTAAACAAGTGCTACTTTGGGGCCTATGACAAGTGATTCTTAGAAAAACTCTCTAATGGTCCACTTATTCAAATTTAGGTTCTCTAGGGTTAGGCATTTGATTCACAACCCGTGAAAAAGTCTAGCTTCGATTCTATAGCGGGATTGGAAACTTCTCTTTGTTTTGAGTTCGCGCTGAAATTGGTGCGCCCGGCCGATCTCTATTGTCACATCTAGAAACATATATATTAGCGGTTGGGGAGCGCAATGTAATTGATCCTACCAACATCTAACCTATCCACCCTAACTTCCTATGCACCTTTAGGTATGGTTCCCCTTCTTATTTGAGTAATTAGGTCCACGGAGATTTTTCGATGGAATTCCAAGATTTAAGCCCTAAACAAGTGCTACTTTGGGGCCTATGACAAGTGATTCTTAGAAAAACTCTCTAATGGTCCACTTATTCAAATTTAGGTTCTCTAGGGTTAGGCATTTGATTCACAAACCGGTGAAAAAGTCTAGCTTCGATTCTATAGCGGATTGGAAACTTCTCTTTGTTTTGAGTTTTGGCTGAAATTGGTGCCCGCCGATCTCTATTGTCACATCTAGAAAATATATATTAGCGGTTGGGGAGCGCAATGTAATTGATCCTACCAACATCTAACCTATCCACCCTAACTTCCTATGTACCTTTCTTGTCGTTCCCCTTCTTATTTCAGTAATTAGGTCCACGAGGAGATTTTTGATGGAATTCCAAGATTTAAGCCCTAAACAAGTGCTACTTTGGGGCCTATGACAAGTGATTCTTAGAAAAACTCTCTAATGGTCCACTTATTCAAATTTAGGTTCTCTAGGGTTAGGCATTTGATTCACAACGAAAAAAAGTCTAGCTTCGATTCTATAGCGAGGATTGGAAACTTCTCTCTTTGTTTTGAGTTTTGAAATTGGTGCCCGGCCGATCTCTATTGTCACATCTAGAAATATATATTAGCGGTTGGGGCGCGCAATGTAATTGATCCTACCAACATCTAACCTATCCACCCTAACTTCCTATGTACCTTTCTTAATGGTTCCCCTTCTTATTTTGATAATTAGGTCCACGGAGATTTTCGATGGAATTCCAAGATTTAAGCCCTAAACAAGTGCTACTTTGGGGCCTATGACAAGTGATTCTTAGAAAAACTCTCTAATGGTCCACTTCTTCAAATTTAGGTTCTCTAGGGTTAGGCATTTGATTCACAACCGTGAAAAGTCTAGCTTCGATTCTATAGCGAGGATTGGAAACTTCTCTTTGTTTTGAGTTTGGCTGAAATTGGCGCCGGCCGATCTCTATTGTCACATCTAGAAACATATATATTAGCGGTTGGGGAGCGCAATGTAATTGATCCTACCAACATCTAACCTATCCACCCTAACTTCCTATGTACCTTTCTTGTCGTTCCCCTTCTTATTTTGATGCGTAGGTCCACGGAGATTTTTCGATGGAATTTCAAGATTTAAGCCCTAAACAAGTGCTACTTTGGGGCCTATGACAAGTGATTCTTAGAAAAACTCTCTAATGGTCCACTTCTTCAAATTTAGGTTCTCTAGGGTTAGGCATTTGATTCACAACCCGAAAAAGTCTAGCTTCGATTCTATAGCGGATTGGAAACTTCTCTTTGTTTTGAGTTATTTGAAATCAGCGCCGGCCGGTCTCTATTGTCACATCTAGAAATATATATTAGCGGTTGGGGAGCGCAATGTAATTGATCCTACCAACATCTAACCTATCCACCCTAACTTCCTATGTACCTTTCTTGTGGTTCCCCTTCTTATTTGATGTAATTAGGTCCACGGAGATTTTTGATGGAATTCAAGATTTAAGCCCTAAACAAGTGCTACTTTGGGGCCTATGACAAGTGATTCTTAGAAAAAACTCTCTAATGGTCCACTTCTTCAAATTTAGGTTCTCTAGGGTTAGGCATTTGATTCACAACCGCGAAAAAGTCTAGCTTCGATTCTATAGCGAGGATTGGAAACTTCTCTTTTTTTTTTGAGTTGGCTGAAATTGGTGCCCGGCCGATCTCTATTGTCACATCTAGAAACATATATTAAGCGGTTGGGGAGCGCAATGTAATTGATCCTACCAACATCTAACCTATCCACCCTAACTTCCTATGCACCTTTAGGTTATCGTTCCCCTTCTTATTTGATAATTAGGTCCACGAGGAGATTTTTCGATGGAATTTCAAGATTTAAGCCCTAAACAAGTGCTACTTTGGGGCCTATGACAAGTGATTCTTAGAAAAACTCTCTAATGGTCCACTTATTCAAATTTAGGTTCTCTAGGGTTAGGCATTTGATTCACAACCCTTGAAAAAGTCTAGCTTCGATTCTATAGCGGATTGGAAACTTTCTCTTTGTTTTGAGTTATTTGAAATTCAGCGCGGTGATCTCTATTGTCACATCTAGAAACATATATTAGCGGTTGGGGAGCGCAATGTAATTGATCCTACCAACATCTAACCTATCCACCCTAACTTCCTATGTACCTTTCTTGTCGTTCCCCTTCTTATTTGATTAATTAGGTCCACGAGAGATTTTTCGATGGAATTCAAGATTTAAGCCCTAAACAAGTGCTACTTTGGGGCCTATGACAAGTGATTCTTAGAAAAACTCTCTAATGGTCCACTTATTCAAATTTAGGTTCTCTAGGGTTAGGCATTTGATTCACAACCAGCGAAAAAGTCTAGCTTCGATTCTATAGCGAGGATTGGAAACTTCTCTTTTGTTTTGAGTTGTATGCTGAAATTGCCGGCCGTCTCTATTGTCACATCTAGAAATATATATTAGCGGTTGGGGAGCGCAATGTAATTGATCCTACCAACATCTAACCTATCCACCCTAACTTCCTATGTACCTTTCTTGTCGGTTCCCCTTCTTATTTTGATAATTAGGTCCACGAGAGATTTTTGATGGAATTTCAAGATTTAAGCCCTAAACAAGTGCTACTTTGGGGCCTATGACAAGTGATTCTTAGAAAAACTCTCTAATGGTCCACTTCTTCAAATTTAGGTTCTCTAGGGTTAGGCATTTGATTCACAACCCGAAAAAGTCTAGCTTCGATTCTATAGCGGGATTGGAAACTTCTCTTTGTTTTGAGTTTATTTGAAATTGGCCCGGCCGAGTCTCTATTGTCACATCTAGAAACATATATTAGCGGTTGGGGGCGCAATGTAATTGATCCTACCAACATCTAACCTATCCACCCTAACTTCCTATGTACCTTTTCTTGTGGTTCCCCTTCTTATTTGATGCGTAGGTCCACGAGGAGATTTTTGATGGAATTCCAAGATTTAAGCCCTAAACAAGTGCTACTTTGGGGCCTATGACAAGTGATTCTTAGAAAAACTCTCTAATGGTCCACTTCTTCAAATTTAGGTTCTCTAGGGTTAGGCATTTGATTCACAACCCGTGAAAAAGTCTAGCTTCGATTCTATAGCGAGGATTGGAAACTTCTCTTTGTTTTGAGTTATTTGAAATCAGCGCCCGGCCGGTCTCTATTGTCACATCTAGAAACATATATTAGCGGTTGGGGAGCGCAATGTAATTGATCCTACCAACATCTAACCTATCCACCCTAACTTCCTATGTACCTTTCTTGTCGTTCCCCTTCTTATTTTGAGTAATTAGGTCCACACGGAGATTTTTCGATGGAATTCCAAGATTTAAGCCCTAAACAAGTGCTACTTTGGGGCCTATGACAAGTGATTCTTAGAAAAACTCTCTAATGGTCCACTTCTTCAAATTTAGGTTCTCTAGGGTTAGGCATTTGATTCACAACCCGTGAAAAAGTCTAGCTTCGATTCTATAGCGGATTGGAAACTTCTCTTTGTTTTGAGTTTTTGGCTGAAATTAAGCGCCCGGCCGATCTCTATTGTCACATCTAGAAATATATATTAATGCGGTTGGGGGGCGCGCAATGTAATTGATCCTACCAACATCTAACCTATCCACCCTAACTTCCTATGTACCTTTCTTGTCGTGGATTTCCCCTTCTTATTTCAGTGCGTAGGTCCACGGAGATTTTTCGATGGAATTCAAGATTTAAGCCCTAAACAAGTGCTACTTTGGGGCCTATGACAAGTGATTCTTAGAAAAACTCTCTAATGGTCCACTTATTCAAATTTAGGTTCTCTAGGGTTAGGCATTTGATTCACAACCGCGAAAAAGTCTAGCTTCGATTCTATAGCGAGGATTGGAAACTTCTTTTTTTGTTTTGAGTTTTATTTGAAATTGGTGCCGGCCGATCTCTATTGTCACATCTAGAAATATATATTAGCGGTTGGGGAGCGCAATGTAATTGATCCTACCAACATCTAACCTATCCACCCTAACTTCCTATGTACCTTTCTTGTCGTTTCCCCTTCTTATTTGATGTAATTAGGTCCACGGAGATTTTTGATGGAATTCCAAGATTTAAGCCCTAAACAAGTGCTACTTTGGGGCCTATGACAAGTGATTCTTAGAAAAACTCTCTAATGGTCCACTTCTTCAAATTTAGGTTCTCTAGGGTTAGGCATTTGATTCACAACCTTGAAAAAGTCTAGCTTCGATTCTATAGCGAGGATTGGAAACTTCTCTTTGTTTTGAGTTGGCTGAAATTAAGCGCCGGCGATCTCTATTGTCACATCTAGAAACATATATTAGCGGTTGGGGAGCGCAATGTAATTGATCCTACCAACATCTAACCTATCCACCCTAACTTCTATGTACCTTTCTTGTCGTTCCCCTTCTTATTTCGATAATTAGGTCCACGAGGAGATTTTTCGATGGAATTCAAGATTTAAGCCCTAAACAAGTGCTACTTTGGGGCCTATGACAAGTGATTCTTAGAAAAACTCTCTAATGGTCCACTTATTCAAATTTAGGTTCTCTAGGGTTAGGCATTTGATTCACAACCAGTGAAAAAGTCTAGCTTCGATTCTATAGCGGATTGGAAACTTCTCTTTGTTTTGAGTTTTATTTGAAATTAAGCGCCCGGCCGATCTCTATTGTCACATCTAGAAATATATATTAATGGTTGGGGAGCGCAATGTAATTGATCCTACCAACATCTAACCTATCCACCCTAACTTCCTATGTACCTTTAGGTTGTCGTTCCCCTTCTTATTTGATGCGTAGGTCCACGAGAGATTTTTCGATGGAATTCCAAGATTTAAGCCCTAAACAAGTGCTACTTTGGGGCCTATGACAAGTGATTCTTAGAAAAACTCTCTAATGGTCCACTTATTCAAATTTAGGTTCTCTAGGGTTAGGCATTTGATTCACAACCGTGAAAAAGTCTAGCTTCGATTCTATAGCGGATTGGAAACTTCTCTTTGTTTTGAGTTTATTTGAAATTGGCGCCCGGCCGATCTCTATTGTCACATCTAGAAATATATATTAGCGGTTGGGGGCGCAATGTAATTGATCCTACCAACATCTAACCTATCCACCCTAACTTCCTATGTACCTTTCTTATGTCGTTCCCCTTCTTATTTGATAATTAGGTCCACGGAGATTTTTCGATGGAATTCCAAGATTTAAGCCCTAAACAAGTGCTACTTTGGGGCCTATGACAAGTGATTCTTAGAAAAACTCTCTAATGGTCCACTTATTCAAATTTAGGTTCTCTAGGGTTAGGCATTTGATTCACAACCCGCGAAAAAAGTCTAGCTTCGATTCTATAGCGCGGATTGGAAACTTCTCTTTTTGTTTTGAGTTTGGCTGAAATTGGCGCCGGCCGATCTCTATTGTCACATCTAGAAACATATATTAGCGGTTGGGGAGCGCAATGTAATTGATCCTACCAACATCTAACCTATCCACCCTAACTTCCTATGTACCTTTCTTGTGGTTCCCCTTCTTATTTTGATAATTAGGTCCACGAGAGATTTTTCGATGGAATTCCAAGATTTAAGCCCTAAACAAGTGCTACTTTGGGGCCTATGACAAGTGATTCTTAGAAAAACTCTCTAATGGTCCACTTATTCAAATTTAGGTTCTCTAGGGTTAGGCATTTGATTCACAACCCGCGAAAAAAAGTCTAGCTTCGATTCTATAGCGAGGATTGGAAACTTCTCTTTGTTTTGAGTTGGTTTTGAAATTGGCGCCCGGCCGATCTCTATTGTCACATCTAGAAATATATATTAGCGGTTGGGGAGCGCAATGTAATTGATCCTACCAACATCTAACCTATCCACCCTAACTTCCTATGTACCTTTTCTTTGTGCGTTCCCCTTCTTATTTTTGGTAATTAGGTCCACGGAGATTTTTCGATGGAATTTCAAGATTTAAGCCCTAAACAAGTGCTACTTTGGGGCCTATGACAAGTGATTCTTAGAAAAACTCTCTAATGGTCCACTTCTTCAAATTTAGGTTCTCTAGGGTTAGGCATTTGATTCACAACCTTGAAAAAGTCTAGCTTCGATTCTATAGCGGATTGGAAACTTCTCTTTGTTTTTTTTTGAGTTATTTGAAATTAAGCGCCCGGCCGATCTCTATTGTCACATCTAGAAATATATATTAGCGGTTGGGGAGCGCAATGTAATTGATCCTACCAACATCTAACCTATCCACCCTAACTTCCTATGTACCTTTCTTGTCGTTCCCCTTCTTATTTTGATAATTAGGTCCACGGAGATTTTTCGATGGAATTCCAAGATTTAAGCCCTAAACAAGTGCTACTTTGGGGCCTATGACAAGTGATTCTTAGAAAAACTCTCTAATGGTCCACTTATTCAAATTTAGGTTCTCTAGGGTTAGGCATTTGATTCACAACCCGTGAAAAAGTCTAGCTTCGATTCTATAGCGAGGATTGGAAACTTCTCTTTGTTTTGAGTTTATTTGAAATTAGCGCCCGGCCGATCTCTATTGTCACATCTAGAAACATATATTAGCGGTTGGGGAGCGCAATGTAATTGATCCTACCAACATCTAACCTATCCACCCTAACTTCCTATGTACCTTTCTTGTCGTTCCCCTTCTTATTTTGATAATTAGGTCCACGAGAGATTTTTGATGGAATTCCAAGATTTAAGCCCTAAACAAGTGCTACTTTGGGGCCTATGACAAGTGATTCTTAGAAAAACTCTCTAATGGTCCACTTCTTCAAATTTAGGTTCTCTAGGGTTAGGCATTTGATTCACAACCCTTGAAAAAGTCTAGCTTCGATTCTATAGCGAGGATTGGAAACTTCTCTTTGTTTTGAGTTTATTTGAAATTAGCGCCGGCCGATCTCTATTGTCACATCTAGAAATATATATTAGCGGTTGGGGGCGCGCAATGTAATTGATCCTACCAACATCTAACCTATCCACCCTAACTTCCTATGTACCTTTTCTTGTCGTTCCCCTTCTTATTTGAGTAATTAGGTCCACGAGAGATTTTCGATGGAATTCCAAGATTTAAGCCCTAAACAAGTGCTACTTTGGGGCCTATGACAAGTGATTCTTAGAAAAACTCTCTAATGGTCCACTTATTCAAATTTAGGTTCTCTAGGGTTAGGCATTTGATTCACAACCGCGAAAAAGTCTAGCTTCGATTCTATAGCGAGGATTGGAAACTTCTTTTGTTTTGAGTTTTGCTGAAATTAAGTGCCGGCGGTCTCTATTGTCACATCTAGAAAAATATATATTAGCGGTTGGGGAGCGCAATGTAATTGATCCTACCAACATCTAACCTATCCACCCTAACTTCCTATGTACCTTTCTTGTGTCGTTCCCCTTCTTATTTTTGATGCGTAGGTCCACGAGAGATTTTTCGATGGAATTCCAAGATTTAAGCCCTAAACAAGTGCTACTTTGGGGCCTATGACAAGTGATTCTTAGAAAAACTCTCTAATGGTCCACTTATTCAAATTTAGGTTCTCTAGGGTTAGGCATTTGATTCACAACCGTGAAAAAGTCTAGCTTCGATTCTATAGCGAGGATTGGAAACTTCTCTTTGTTTTTTTGAGTTGCTGAAATTGGCGCCCGGCCGATCTCTATTGTCACATCTAGAAACATATATTAGCGGTTGGGGAGCGCAATGTAATTGATCCTACCAACATCTAACCTATCCACCCTAACTTCCTATGCACCTTTAGGTGTCGTTTCCCCTTCTTATTTCGATGCGTAGGTCCACGAGAGAGATTTTCGATGGAATTCAAGATTTAAGCCCTAAACAAGTGCTACTTTGGGGCCTATGACAAGTGATTCTTAGAAAAACTCTCTAATGGTCCACTTCTTCAAATTTAGGTTCTCTAGGGTTAGGCATTTGATTCACAACCCGTGAAAAAGTCTAGCTTCGATTCTATAGCGCGGATTGGAAACTTCTTTCTTTTTGTTTTGAGTTATTTGAAATTGGCGCCCGGCCGATCTCTATTGTCACATCTAGAAACATATATTAGCGGTTGGGGAGCGCAATGTAATTGATCCTACCAACATCTAACCTATCCACCCTAACTTCCTATGTACCTTTCTTGTGGTTCCCCTTCTTATTTGATGTAATTAGGTCCACGAGAGATTTTCGATGGAATTCCAAGATTTAAGCCCTAAACAAGTGCTACTTTTGGGGCCTATGACAAGTGATTCTTAGAAAAACTCTCTAATGGTCCACTTATTCAAATTTAGGTTCTCTAGGGTTAGGCATTTGATTCACAACCGTGAAAAAGTCTAGCTTCGATTCTATAGCGAGGATTGGAAACTTCTCTTTTTGTTTTGAGTTCGCTGAAATTAAGCGCCCGGCCGATCTCTATTGTCACATCTAGAAATATATATTAGCGGTTGGGGAGCGCAATGTAATTGATCCTACCAACATCTAACCTATCCACCCTAACTTCCTATGTACCTTTTCTTATCGTTCCCCTTCTTATTTTGATAATTAGGTCCACGAGATTTTTCGATGGAATTCCAAGATTTAAGCCCTAAACAAGTGCTACTTTGGGGCCTATGACAAGTGATTCTTAGAAAAACTCTCTAATGGTCCACTTCTTCAAATTTAGGTTCTCTAGGGTTAGGCATTTGATTCACAACCGCGAAAAAGTCTAGCTTCGATTCTATAGCGAGGATTGGAAACTTCTCTCTTTGTTTTGAGTTTGGCTGAAATTAAGCGCCGGGTGATCTCTATTGTCACATCTAGAAACATATATTAGCGGTTGGGGAGCGCAATGTAATTGATCCTACCAACATCTAACCTATCCACCCTAACTTCCTATGTACCTTTAGGTAATGGTTCCCCTTCTTATTTCAGTAATTAGGTCCACGAGAGAGATTTTCGATGGAATTCCAAGATTTAAGCCCTAAACAAGTGCTACTTTGGGGCCTATGACAAGTGATTCTTAGAAAAACTCTCTAATGGTCCACTTCTTCAAATTTAGGTTCTCTCTAGGGTTAGGCATTTGATTCAACCGTGAAAAAAGTCTAGCTTCGATTCTATAGCGGATTGGAAACTTCTCTTTTTTTTTGAGTTTTATTTGAAAATTAGCGCCCGGCCGATCTCTATTGTCACATCTAGAAATATATATTAGCGGTTGGGGAGCGCAATGTAATTGATCCTACCAACATCTAACCTATCCACCCTAACTTCCTATGTACCTTTCTTATGGTCGTTCCCCTTCTTATTTTGATAATTAGGTCCACGAGAGATTTTTCGATGGAATTCCAAGATTTAAGCCCTAAACAAGTGCTACTTTGGGGCCTATGACAAGTGATTCTTAGAAAAACTCTCTAATGGTCCACTTCTTCAAATTTAGGTTCTCTAGGGTTAGGCATTTGATTCACAACCGTGAAAAAGTCTAGCTTCGATTCTATAGCGAGGATTGGAAACTTCTTTTTTGTTTTGAGTTATTTGAAATTAAGCGCCGGCGATCTCTATTGTCACATCTAGAAAAATATATATTAGCGGTTGGGGAGCGCAATGTAATTGATCCTACCAACATCTAACCTATCCACCCTAACTTCCTATGTACCTTTCTTATCGTTCCCCTTCTTATTTTGATAATTAGGTCCACTAGAGATTTTTGATGGAATTCCAAGATTTAAGCCCTAAACAAGTGCTACTTTGGGGCCTATGACAAGTGATTCTTAGAAAAACTCTCTAATGGTCCACTTATTCAAATTTAGGTTCTCTAGGGTTAGGCATTTGATTCACAACCGCGAAAAAGTCTAGCTTCGATTCTATAGCGGATTGGAAACTTCTCTTTTTTTTTTGAGTTATTGGCTGAAATTGGTGCCGGCCGATCTCTATTGTCACATCTAGAAAATATATATTAGCGGTTGGGGAGCGCAATGTAATTGATCCTACCAACATCTAACCTATCCACCCTAACTTCCTATGTACCTTTCTTATCGTTCCCCTTCTTATTTGATAATTAGGTCCACGAGAGATTTTCGATGGAATTCAAGATTTAAGCCCTAAACAAGTGCTACTTTGGGGCCTATGACAAGTGATTCTTAGAAAAACTCTCTAATGGTCCACTTATTCAAATTTAGGTTCTCTAGGGTTAGGCATTTGATTCACAACCCGTGAAAAAGTCTAGCTTCGATTCTATAGCGGGATTGGAACTTCTCTTTTTTTGTTTTGAGTTCCTGCTGCTGAAATTGGTGCCGGCCGGTCTCTATTGTCACATCTAGAAACATATATATTAGCGGTTGGGGAGCGCAATGTAATTGATCCTACCAACATCTAACCTATCCACCCTAACTTCCTATGTACCTTTCTTGTGGTTTCCCTTCTTCTTATTTGATAATTAGGTCCACGAGAGATTTTTCGATGGAATTCCAAGATTTAAGCCCTAAACAAGTGCTACTTTGGGGCCTATGACAAGTGATTCTTAGAAAAACTCTCTAATGGTCCACTTCTTCAAATTTAGGTTCTCTAGGGTTAGGCATTTGATTCACAACCGTGAAAAAGTCTAGCTTCGATTCTATAGCGAGGATTGGAAACTTCTCTTTGTTTTGAGTTTATTTGAAATTAAGCGCCCGGCCGATCTCTATTGTCACATCTAGAAACATATATTAGCGGTTGGGGAGCGCAATGTAATTGATCCTACCAACATCTAACCTATCCACCCTAACTTCCTATGTACCTTTCTTGTCGTTCCCCTTCTTATTTGAGTAATTAGGTCCACGGAGATTTTTCGATGGAATTCCAAGATTTAAGCCCTAAACAAGTGCTACTTTGGGGCCTATGACAAGTGATTCTTAGAAAAACTCTCTAATGGTCCACTTATTCAAATTTAGGTTCTCTAGGGTTAGGCATTTGATTCACAACCGTGAAAAAGTCTAGCTTCGATTCTATAGCGAGGATTGGAAACTTCTTTTTTGTTTTGAGTTGGCTGAAAAATGGCGCCGGCCGATCTCTATTGTCACATCTAGAAACATATATTAGCGGTTGGGGAGCGCAATGTAATTGATCCTACCAACATCTAACCTATCCACCCTAACTTCCTATGTACCTTTAGGTTGTCGTTCCCCTTCTTATTTTGATAATTAGGTCCACGAGAGATTTTCGATGGAATTCCAAGATTTAAGCCCTAAACAAGTGCTACTTTGGGGCCTATGACAAGTGATTCTTAGAAAAACTCTCTAATGGTCCACTTATTCAAATTTAGGTTCTCTAGGGTTAGGCATTTGATTCACAACCGTGAAAAAGTCTAGCTTCGATTCTATAGCGAGGATTGGAAACTTCTCTTTTTTTTTGAGTTTTGAAGTTGAAATAAGCGCCGGCCGATCTCTATTGTCACATCTAGAAAAATATATATATTAGCGGTTGGGGAGCGCAATGTAATTGATCCTACCAACATCTAACCTATCCACCCTAACTTCCTATGTACCTTTCTTGTGGTTCCCCTTCTTATTTCAGTAATTAGGTCCACGAGAGATTTTTCGATGGAATTCCAAGATTTAAGCCCTAAACAAGTGCTACTTTGGGGCCTATGACAAGTGATTCTTAGAAAAACTCTCTAATGGTCCACTTATTCAAATTTAGGTTCTCTAGGGTTAGGCATTTGATTCACAACCCGTGAAAAAGTCTAGCTTCGATTCTATAGCGGATTGGAAACTTCTCTTTGTTTTGAGTTGAGTTGGCTGAAATTAGCGCCCGGCCGATCTCTATTGTCACATCTAGAAAATATATATTAGCGGTTGGGGAGCGCAATGTAATTGATCCTACCAACATCTAACCTATCCACCCTAACTTCCTATGTACCTTTCTTGTCGTTCCCCTTCTTATTTCGATAATTAGGTCGAGAGATTTTTCGATGGAATTCAAGATTTAAGCCCTAAACAAGTGCTACTTTGGGGCCTATGACAAGTGATTCTTAGAAAAACTCTCTAATGGTCCACTTCTTCAAATTTAGGTTCTCTAGGGTTAGGCATTTGATTCAACCGTGAAAAAGTCTAGCTTCGATTCTATAGCGGATTGGAAACTTCTCTTTGTTTTTGAGTTTGGTTGAAATTGGCGCCCGGCCGATCTCTATTGTCACATCTAGAAATATATATTAATGGGTTGGGGAGCGCAATGTAATTGATCCTACCAACATCTAACCTATCCACCCTAACTTCCTATGTACCTTTCTTGTGGATTTCCCCTTCTTATTTTGATAATTAGGTCCACGAGAGATTTTTCGATGGAATTCAAGATTTAAGCCCTAAACAAGTGCTACTTTGGGGCCTATGACAAGTGATTCTTAGAAAAACTCTCTAATGGTCCACTTATTCAAATTTAGGTTCTCTAGGGTTAGGCATTTGATTCACAACCGTAAAAAAAGTCTAGCTTCGATTCTATAGCGGATTGGAAACTTCTTTTTTTGTTTTGAGTTTATTTGAAATTAAGCGCCCGGCCGATCTCTATTGTCACATCTAGAAATATATATTAGCGGTTGGGGAGCGCAATGTAATTGATCCTACCAACATCTAACCTATCCACCCTAACTTCCTATGTACCTTTCTTGTGGTTCCCCTTCTTATTTGATAATTAGGTCCACACGGAGATTTTTCGATGGAATTCCAAGATTTAAGCCCTAAACAAGTGCTACTTTGGGGCCTATGACAAGTGATTCTTAGAAAAACTCTCTAATGGTCCACTTCTTCAAATTTAGGTTCTCTAGGGTTAGGCATTTGATTCAACCGCGAAAAAGTCTAGCTTCGATTCTATAGCGGGATTGGAAACTTCTCTTTGTTTTTGAGTTTATTTGAAATTGGCGCCCGGCCGATCTCTATTGTCACATCTAGAAACATATATTAGCGGTTGGGGAGCGCAATGTAATTGATCCTACCAACATCTAACCTATCCACCCTAACTTCCTATGTACCTTTTCTTGTCGTTCCCCTTCTTATTTTGATAATTAGGTCCACGAGAGATTTTTCGATGGAATTCCAAGATTTAAGCCCTAAACAAGTGCTACTTTGGGGCCTATGACAAGTGATTCTTAGAAAAACTCTCTAATGGTCCACTTATTCAAATTTAGGTTCTCTAGGGTTAGGCATTTGATTCACAACCGTGAAAAAGTCTAGCTTCGATTCTATAGCGGGATTGGAAACTTCTCTTTTTGTTTTGAGTTTTTGAAATTAAGCGCCCGGCGATCTCTATTGTCACATCTAGAAACATATATTAGCGGTTGGGGAGCGCAATGTAATTGATCCTACCAACATCTAACCTATCCACCCTAACTTCCTATGTACCTTTCTTGTCGTTCCCCTTCTTATTTTGATAATTAGGTCCACGGAGATTTTTGATGGAATTCCAAGATTTAAGCCCTAAACAAGTGCTACTTTGGGGCCTATGACAAGTGATTCTTAGAAAAACTCTCTAATGGTCCACTTATTCAAATTTAGGTTCTCTAGGGTTAGGCATTTGATTCACAACCCTTGAAAAAGTCTAGCTTCGATTCTATAGCGAGGATTGGAAACTTCTCTTTGTTTTGAGTTGGCTGAAATTGGCGCCCGGCCGATCTCTATTGTCACATCTAGAAAATATATATATTGCGGTTGGGGGAGCGCAATGTAATTGATCCTACCAACATCTAACCTATCCACCCTAACTTCCTATGTACCTTTTCTTGTCGTTCCCCTTCTTATTTGATAATTAGGTCCACGAGAGATTTTTGATGGAATTCCAAGATTTAAGCCCTAAACAAGTGCTACTTTGGGGCCTATGACAAGTGATTCTTAGAAAAACTCTCTAATGGTCCACTTATTCAAATTTAGGTTCTCTAGGGTTAGGCATTTGATTCACAACCGTGAAAAAGTCTAGCTTCGATTCTATAGCGGATTGGAAACTTCTCTTTTTTGTTTTGAGTTTATTTGAAATTGGTGCCCGGCCGATCTCTATTGTCACATCTAGAAACATATATTAGCGGTTGGGGAGCGCAATGTAATTGATCCTACCAACATCTAACCTATCCACCCTAACTTCCTATGTACCTTTCTTGTGGTTCCCCTTCTTATTTTGATAATTAGGTCCGAGAGATTTTTCGATGGAATTCAAGATTTAAGCCCTAAACAAGTGCTACTTTGGGGCCTATGACAAGTGATTCTTAGAAAAACTCTCTAATGGTCCACTTATTCAAATTTAGGTTCTCTAGGGTTAGGCATTTGATTCAACCCGTGAAAAAGTCTAGCTTCGATTCTATAGCGAGGATTGGAAACTTCTCTTTGTTTTGAGTTATTGAAATTGAAATTAAGCGCCGGCCGATCTCTATTGTCACATCTAGAAATATATATTAGCGGTTGGGGAGCGCAATGTAATTGATCCTACCAACATCTAACCTATCCACCCTAACTTCCTATGTACCTTTTTCTATGGGTTCCCCTTCTTATTTGATAATTAGGTCCACGAGAGATTTTTCGATGGAATTCCAAGATTTAAGCCCTAAACAAGTGCTACTTTGGGGCCTATGACAAGTGATTCTTAGAAAAACTCTCTAATGGTCCACTTATTCAAATTTAGGTTCTCTAGGGTTAGGCATTTGATTCACAACCGTGAAAAAGTCTAGCTTCGATTCTATAGCGAGGATTGGAAACTTCTCTTTGTTTTTGAGTTCTTGTTTGAAATTGGTGCCCGGCCGATCTCTATTGTCACATCTAGAAACATATATTAGCGGTTGGGGAGCGCAATGTAATTGATCCTACCAACATCTAACCTATCCACCCTAACTTCCTATGTACCTTTCTTGTCGTTCCCCTTCTTATTTGATGCGTAGGTCCACGAGAGATTTTTTGATGGAATTCCAAGATTTAAGCCCTAAACAAGTGCTACTTTGGGGCCTATGACAAGTGATTCTTAGAAAAACTCTCTAATGGTCCACTTATTCAAATTTAGGTTCTCTAGGGTTAGGCATTTGATTCACAACCCGCGAAAAAGTCTAGCTTCGATTCTATAGCGAGGATTGGAAACTTCTTTTTTTGTTTTGAGTTATTTGAAATTGGTGCCCGGCCGGTCTCTATTGTCACATCTAGAAACATATATTAGCGGTTGGGGAGCGCAATGTAATTGATCCTACCAACATCTAACCTATCCACCCTAACTTCCTATGTACCTTTCTTGTCGTTCCCCTTCTTATTTGATGTAATTAGGTCCACGAGAGATTTTTCGATGGAATTCCAAGATTTAAGCCCTAAACAAGTGCTACTTTGGGGCCTATGACAAGTGATTCTTAGAAAAACTCTCTAATGGTCCACTTCTTCAAATTTAGGTTCTCTAGGGTTAGGCATTTGATTCACAACCCGTGAAAAAGTCTAGCTTCGATTCTATAGCGGGATTGGAAACTTCTCTTTGTTTTGAGTTGGCTGAAATTGGTGCCGGCCGATCTCTATTGTCACATCTAGAAATATATATTAGCGGTTGGGGAGCGCAATGTAATTGATCCTACCAACATCTAACCTATCCACCCTAACTTCCTATGTACCTTTCTTGTGGTTCCCCTTCTTATTTGAGTATGCGTAGGTCCACGAGAGATTTTTCGATGGAATTCCAAGATTTAAGCCCTAAACAAGTGCTACTTTGGGGCCTATGACAAGTGATTCTTAGAAAAACTCTCTAATGGTCCACTTATTCAAATTTAGGTTCTCTAGGGTTAGGCATTTGATTCACAACCGTGAAAAAGTCTAGCTTCGATTCTATAGCGAGGATTGGAAACTTCTCTTTGTTTTTGAGTTTATTTGAAATTGGCGCCCGGCCGTGATCTCTATTGTCACATCTAGAAACATATATATTAGCGGTTGGGGAGCGCAATGTAATTGATCCTACCAACATCTAACCTATCCACCCTAACTTCCTATGCACCTTTTCTTGTCGTTCCCCTTCTTATTTTGATGTAATTAGGTCCACGAGAGATTTTTGATGGAATTCAAGATTTAAGCCCTAAACAAGTGCTACTTTGGGGCCTATGACAAGTGATTCTTAGAAAAACTCTCTAATGGTCCACTTATTCAAATTTAGGTTCTCTAGGGTTAGGCATTTGATTCACAACCTTGAAAAAGTCTAGCTTCGATTCTATAGCGAGGATTGGAAACTTCTCTTTGTTTTGAGTTATTTGAAATTAAGCGCCCGGGCGATCTCTATTGTCACATCTAGAAATATATATTAGCGGTTGGGGGCGCGCAATGTAATTGATCCTACCAACATCTAACCTATCCACCCTAACTTCCTATGTACCTTTCTTGTGGTTTCCCTTCTTATTTGATGCGTAGGTCCACGAGAGATTTTTCGATGGAATTCCAAGATTTAAGCCCTAAACAAGTGCTACTTTGGGGCCTATGACAAGTGATTCTTAGAAAAACTCTCTAATGGTCCACTTATTCAAATTTAGGTTCTCTAGGGTTAGGCATTTGATTCACAACCGTGAAAAAGTCTAGCTTCGATTCTATAGCGGATTGGAAACTTCTCTTTGTTTTGAGTTAGTTATTTGAAATTGGCGCCCGGCCGATCTCTATTGTCACATCTAGAAATATATATTAGCGGTTGGGGAGCGCAATGTAATTGATCCTACCAACATCTAACCTATCCACCCCTAACTTCCTATGTACCTTTCTTGTCGTTCCCCTTCTTATTTGATAATTAGGTCCACGAGAGATTTTTCGATGGAATTCAAGATTTAAGCCCTAAACAAGTGCTACTTTGGGGCCTATGACAAGTGATTCTTAGAAAAACTCTCTAATGGTCCACTTCTTCAAATTTAGGTTCTCTAGGGTTAGGCATTTGATTCACAACCCGTGAAAAAGTCTAGCTTCGATTCTATAGCGAGGATTGGAAACTTCTCTTTGTTTTGAGTTATTTTTGAAATTAAGCGCCGCCCGATCTCTATTGTCACATCTAGAAATATATATTAATGGTTGGGGAGCGCAATGTAATTGATCCTACCAACATCTAACCTATCCACCCTAACTTCCTATGTACTTTTCTTATCGTTCCCCTTCTTATTTTGATAATTAGGTCCACGGAGATTTTTCGATGGAATTCCAAGATTTAAGCCCTAAACAAGTGCTACTTTGGGGCCTATGACAAGTGATTCTTAGAAAAACTCTCTAATGGTCCACTTCTTCAAATTTAGGTTCTCTAGGGTTAGGCATTTGATTCACAACCCATGAAAAAGTCTAGCTTCGATTCTATAGCGAGGATTGGAAACTTCTCTCTTGTTTTTTTTGAGTTTTATTTGAAATTGGTGCCCGGCGGTCTCTATTGTCACATCTAGAAATATATATTAGCGGTTGGGGAGCGCAATGTAATTGATCCTACCAACATCTAACCTATCCACCCTAACTTCCTATGCACCTTTCTTGTGGTTCCCCTTCTTATTTTGATAATTAGGTCCACGGAGATTTTTGATGGAATTCCAAGATTTAAGCCCTAAACAAGTGCTACTTTGGGGCCTATGACAAGTGATTCTTAGAAAAACTCTCTAATGGTCCACTTCTTCAAATTTAGGTTCTCTAGGGTTAGGCATTTGATTCACAACCCGCGAAAAAGTCTAGCTTCGATTCTATAGCGGATTGGAAACTTCTCTTTGTTTTGAGTTGGCTGAAATTGGCGCCCGGCCGATCTCTATTGTCACATCTAGAAACATATATAAGCGGTTGGGGAGCGCAATGTAATTGATCCTACCAACATCTAACCTATCCACCCTAACTTCCTATGTACCTTTTTCTTATGGTTCCCCTTCTTATTTGATAATTAGGTCCACGAGAGATTTTCGATGGAATTCCAAGATTTAAGCCCTAAACAAGTGCTACTTTGGGGCCTATGACAAGTGATTCTTAGAAAAACTCTCTAATGGTCCACTTATTCAAATTTAGGTTCTCTAGGGTTAGGCATTTGATTCACAACCGCGAAAAAGTCTAGCTTCGATTCTATAGCGCGGATTGGAAACTTCTCTTTGTTTTGAGTTTATTTGAAATTGGTGCCGGCCGGCGGTCTCTATTGTCACATCTAGAAACATATATTAGCGGTTGGGGAGCGCAATGTAATTGATCCTACCAACATCTAACCTATCCACCCTAACTTCCTATGTACCTTTTTTGTGGTTCCCCTTCTTATTTTGATAATTAGGTCCACGGAGATTTTCGATGGAATTCAAGATTTAAGCCCTAAACAAGTGCTACTTTGGGGCCTATGACAAGTGATTCTTAGAAAAACTCTCTAATGGTCCACTTATTCAAATTTAGGTTCTCTAGGGTTAGGCATTTGATTCACAACCCGTGAAAAAGTCTAGCTTCGATTCTATAGCGGATTGGAAACTTCTCTTTTTGTTTTGAGTTAGTATTTGAAATTAAGCGCCCGGCCGGTCTCTATTGTCACATCTAGAAACATATATTAGCGGTTGGGGAGCGCAATGTAATTGATCCTACCAACATCTAACCTATCCACCCTAACTTCCTATGCACCTTTTAGGTTGTCGTTCCCCTTCTTATTTGATGTAATTAGGTCCACGAGAGATTTTCGATGGAATTCCAAGATTTAAGCCCTAAACAAGTGCTACTTTGGGGCCTATGACAAGTGATTCTTAGAAAAACTCTCTAATGGTCCACTTCTTCAAATTTAGGTTCTCTAGGGTTAGGCATTTGATTCACAACCGTGAAAAAGTCTAGCTTCGATTCTATAGCGGGATTGGAAACTTCTCTTTGTTTTGAGAGTTTGGCTGAAATTGGCGCCCGGCCGATCTCTATTGTCACATCTAGAAATATATATTAGCGGTTGGGGAGCGCAATGTAATTGATCCTACCAACATCTAACCTATCCACCCTAACTTCCTATGTACCTTTCTTGTGGTTTCCCTTCTTATTTTGATAATTAGGTCCACGGAGATTTTTTGATGGAATTCCAAGATTTAAGCCCTAAACAAGTGCTACTTTGGGGCCTATGACAAGTGATTCTTAGAAAAACTCTCTAATGGTCCACTTCTTCAAATTTAGGTTCTCTAGGGTTAGGCATTTGATTCAACCGCGAAAAAGTCTAGCTTCGATTCTATAGCGAGGATTGGAAACTTCTCTTTTTGTTTTGAGTTATTTGAAATTAAGCGCCCGGCCGATCTCTATTGTCACATCTAGAAATATATATTAGCGGTTTGGGAGCGCAATGTAATTGATCCTACCAACATCTAACCTATCCACCCTAACTTCCTATGCACCTTTCTTGTCGTTCCCCTTCTTATTTGATAATTAGGTCCACGGAGATTTTTGATGGAATTCCAAGATTTAAGCCCTAAACAAGTGCTACTTTGGGGCCTATGACAAGTGATTCTTAGAAAAACTCTCTAATGGTCCACTTATTTCAAATTTAGGTTCTCTAGGGTTAGGCATTTGATTCACAACCGTGAAAAAGTCTAGCTTCGATTCTATAGCGAGGATTGGAAACTTCTCTTTGTTTTGAGTTATTTGAAATTGGTGCCGGCCGATCTCTATTGTCACATCTAGAAATATATATTAGCGGTTGGGGAGCGCAATGTAATTGATCCTACCAACATCTAACCTATCCACCCTAACTTCCTATGTACCTTTCTTGTCGTTCCCCTTCTTATTTGAGTAATTAGGTCCACGAGGAGATTTTCGATGGAATTCCAAGATTTCAGCCCTAAACAAGTGCTACTTTGGGGCCTATGACAAGTGATTCTTAGAAAAACTCTCTAATGGTCCACTTATTCAAATTTAGGTTCTCTAGGGTTAGGCATTTGATTCACAACCGCGAAAAGTCTAGCTTCGATTCTATAGCGAGGATTGGAAACTTCTCTTTTTTTTTGAGTTTGGCTGAAATTAAGTGCCCGGCCGATCTCTATTGTCACATCTAGAAATATATATATTAGCGGTTGGGGAGCGCAATGTAATTGATCCTACCAACATCTAACCTATCACCCCTAACTTCCTATGTACCTTTCTTGTGGTTCCCCTTCTTATTTGAGTAATTAGGTAGGTCCACGGAGATTTTTGATGGAATTCCAAGATTTAAGCCCTAAACAAGTGCTACTTTGGGGCCTATGACAAGTGATTCTTAGAAAAACTCTCTAATGGTCCACTTATTCAAATTTAGGTTCTCTAGGGTTAGGCATTTGATTCAACAACCCGAAAAAGTCTAGCTTCGATTCTATAGCGAGGATTGGAAACTTCTCTTTTGTTTTTGAGTTATTATTTGAAATTAGCGCCCGGCCGATCTCTATTGTCACATCTAGAAATATATATTAATGGTTGGGGAGCGCAATGTAATTGATCCTACCAACATCTAACCTATCCACCCTAACTTCCTATGTACCTTTTTAGGTGTGGTTCCCCTTCTTATTTGATAATTAGGTCCACGAGAGATTTTTCGATGGAATTCCAAGATTTAAGCCCTAAACAAGTGCTACTTTGGGGCCTATGACAAGTGATTCTTAGAAAAACTCTCTAATGGTCCACTTCTTCAAATTTAGGTTCTCTAGGGTTAGGCATTTGATTCACAACCTTGTGAAAAAGTCTAGCTTCGATTCTATAGCGAGGATTGGAAACTTCTCTTTGTTTTGTTTTGAGTTATTTGAAATTAAGCGCCCGGCCGATCTCTATTGTCACATCTAGAAACATATATTAATGGTTGGGGAGCGCAATGTAATTGATCCTACCAACATCTAACCTATCCACCCTAACTTCCTATGTACCTTTTCTTGTCGTTCCCCTTCTTATTTGATGTAATTAGGTCCACGGAGATTTTTCGATGGAATTCCAAGATTTAAGCCCTAAACAAGTGCTACTTTGGGGCCTATGACAAGTGATTCTTAGAAAAACTCTCTAATGGTCCACTTATTCAAATTTAGGTTCTCTAGGGTTAGGCATTTGATTCACAACCCGTGAAAAAGTCTAGCTTCGATTCTATAGCGGATTGGAAACTTCTCTTTGTTTTGAGTTGGCTGAAATTGGTGCCCGGCCGATCTCTATTGTCACATCGAAACATATATATTAGCGGTTGGGGAGCGCAATGTAATTGATCCTACCAACATCTAACCTATCCACCCTAACTTCCTATGTACCTTTCTTGTGGATTTCCCCTTCTTATTTGATAATTAGGTCCACGAGAGATTTTTCGATGGAATTCCAAGATTTAAGCCCTAAACAAGTGCTACTTTGGGGCCTATGACAAGTGATTCTTAGAAAAACTCTCTAATGGTCCACTTATTCAAATTTAGGTTCTCTAGGGTTAGGCATTTGATTCACAACCGTGAAAAAGTCTAGCTTCGATTCTATAGCGAGGATTGGAAACTTCTCTTTGTTTTGAGTTTATTTGAAATTAGTGCCCGGCCGGTCTCTATTGTCACATCTAGAAACATATATTAGCGGTTGGGGAGCGCAATGTAATTGATCCTACCAACATCTAACCTATCCACCCTAACTTCCTATGTACCTTTCTTGTCGTTCCCCTTCTTATTTGATGTAATTAGGTCCACGAGGAGATTTTTCGATGGAATTCCAAGATTTAAGCCCTAAACAAGTGCTACTTTGGGGCCTATGACAAGTGATTCTTAGAAAAACTCTCTAATGGTCCACTTATTCAAATTTAGGTTCTCTAGGGTTAGGCATTTGATTCACAACCCGTGAAAAAGTCTAGCTTCGATTCTATAGCGGATTGGAAACTTCTCTTTTTTGTTTTGAGTTGTTGCTGAAATTTGGCGCCGGCCGGTCTCTATTGTCACATCTAGAAATATATATTAGCGGTTGGGGAGCGCAATGTAATTGATCCTACCAACATCTAACCTATCCACCCTAACTTCCTATGCACCTTTCTTATCGTTCCCCTTCTTATTTTGATAATTAGGTCCACGGAGATTTTTCGATTTGGAATTCCAAGATTTAAGCCCTAAACAAGTGCTACTTTGGGGCCTATGACAAGTGATTCTTAGAAAAACTCTCTAATGGTCCACTTCTTCAAATTTAGGTTCTCTAGGGTTAGGCATTTGATTCACAACCTTGAAAAAGTCTAGCTTCGATTCTATAGCGGATTGGAAACTTCTCTTTTTTTTTGAGTTATTTGAAATTAAGCGCCGGTGATCTCTATTGTCACATCTAGAAACATATATTAGCGGTTGGGGAGCGCAATGTAATTGATCCTACCAACATCTAACCTATCCACCCTAACTTCCTATGTACCTTTCTTGTGGTTCCCCTTCTTATTTGATAATTAGGTCCACGGAGATTTTCGATGGAATTCAAGATTTAAGCCCTAAACAAGTGCTACTTTGGGGCCTATGACAAGTGATTCTTAGAAAAACTCTCTAATGGTCCACTTATTCAAATTTAGGTTCTCTAGGGTTAGGCATTTGATTCACAACCCGTGAAAGTCTAGCTTCGATTCTATAGCGAGGATTGGAAACTTCTTCTGTTTTGTTTTGAGTTTATTTGAAATTAAGCGCCCGGCCGATCTCTATTGTCACATCTAGAAACATATATTAGCGGTTGGGGAGCGCAATGTAATTGATCCTACCAACATCTAACCTATCCACCCTAACTTCCTATGTACCTTTCTTGTCGTTCCCCTTCTTATTTGAGTAATTAGGTCCACGGAGATTTTTCGATGGAATTCCAAGATTTAAGCCCTAAACAAGTGCTACTTTGGGGCCTATGACAAGTGATTCTTAGAAAAACTCTCTAATGGTCCACTTATTCAAATTTAGGTTCTCTAGGGTTAGGCATTTGATTCACAACCGCGAAAAAGTCTAGCTTCGATTCTATAGCGAGGATTGGAAACTTCTCTTTGTTTTGAGTTATTTTTGAAATTGGTGCCGGCCGATCTCTATTGTCACATCTAGAAACATATATTAGCGGTTGGGGAGCGCAATGTAATTGATCCTACCAACATCTAACCTATCCACCCTAACTTCCTATGTACCTTTCTTGTCGTTCCCCTTCTTATTTTGATAATTAGGTCCACGGAGATTTTTGATGGAATTCCAAGATTTAAGCCCTAAACAAGTGCTACTTTGGGGCCTATGACAAGTGATTCTTAGAAAAACTCTCTAATGGTCCACTTATTCAAATTTAGGTTCTCTAGGGTTAGGCATTTGATTCACAACCGCGAAAAAGTCTAGCTTCGATTCTATAGCGGGATTGGAAACTTCTCTTTGTTTTGAGTTTGCGCTGAAATTGGTGCCCGGCGGTCTCTATTGTCACATAGAAACATATATATATTAATGGTTGGGGAGCGCAATGTAATTGATCCTACCAACATCTAACCTATCCACCCTAACTTCCTATGCACCTTTCTTGTGGATTCCCCTTCTTATTTCGAGTAATTAGGTCCACGAGAGATTTTCGATGGAATTCCAAGATTTAAGCCCTAAACAAGTGCTGCTACTTTTGGGGCCTATGACAAGTGATTCTTAGAAAAACTCTCTAATGGTCCACTTCTTCAAATTTAGGTTCTCTAGGGTTAGGCATTTGATTCACAACCGCGAAAAAGTCTAGCTTCGATTCTATAGCGGATTGGAAACTTCTCTTTGTTTTGAGTTTCGCTGAAATTGGTGCCCGGCGATCTCTATTGTCACATCTAGAAATATATATTAGCGGTTGGGGGGGCGCAATGTAATTGATCCTACCAACATCTAACCTATCCACCCCTAACTTCCTATGCACCTTTCTTGTCGTTCCCCTTCTTATTTTGATGCGTAGGTCCACGAGATTTTTCGATGGAATTCCAAGATTTAAGCCCTAAACAAGTGCTACTTTGGGGCCTATGACAAGTGATTCTTAGAAAAACTCTCTAATGGTCCACTTATTCAAATTTAGGTTCTCTAGGGTTAGGCATTTGATTCACAACCCGTGAAAAAGTCTAGCTTCGATTCTATAGCGGATTGGAAACTTCTCTTTGTTTTGAGTTTATTTGAAATTGGTGCCCGGCCGATCTCTATTGTCACATCTAGAAATATATATTAGCGGTTGGGGGCGCGCAATGTAATTGATCCTACCAACATCTAACCTATCCACCCTAACTTCCTATGCACCTTTCTTGTCGTTCCCCTTCTTATTTCGAGTAATTAGGTCCACGAGAGATTTTTGATGGAATTCCAAGATTTAAGCCCTAAACAAGTGCTACTTTGGGGCCTATGACAAGTGATTCTTAGAAAAACTCTCTAATGGTCCACTTCTTCAAATTTAGGTTCTCTAGGGTTAGGCATTTGATTTCAACCCGGCGAAAAAGTCTAGCTTCGATTCTATAGCGGGATTGGAAACTTCTCTTTTTGTTTTGAGTTGGCTGAAATGGTGCCGGCCGATCTCTATTGTCACATCTAGAAACATATATTAGCGGTTGGGGAGCGCAATGTAATTGATCCTACCAACATCTAACCTATCCACCCTAACTTCCTATGCACCTTTTCTTGTCGTTCCCCTTCTTATTTGATGCGTAGGTCCACGGAGATTTTTCGATGGAATTCCAAGATTTAAGCCCTAAACAAGTGCTACTTTGGGGCCTATGACAAGTGATTCTTAGAAAAACTCTCTAATGGTCCACTTATTCAAATTTAGGTTCTCTAGGGTTAGGCATTTGATTCACAACCGTGAAAAAGTCTAGCTTCGATTCTATAGCGAGGATTGGAAACTTCTCTTTGTTTTGAGTTTATTTGAAATTGGGCGCCCGGCGATCTCTATTGTCACATCTAGAAACATATATTAAGCGGTTGGGGAGCGCAATGTAATTGATCCTACCAACATCTAACCTATCCACCCTAACTTCCTATGTACCTTTTCTTGTCGATTTCCCCTTCTTATTTTGATAATTAGGTCCACGGAGATTTTTCGATGGAATTCAAGATTTAAGCCCTAAACAAGTGCTACTTTGGGGCCTATGACAAGTGATTCTTAGAAAAACTCTCTAATGGTCCACTTCTTCAAATTTAGGTTCTCTAGGGTTAGGCATTTGATTCACAACCGCGAAAAAGTCTAGCTTCGATTCTATAGCGAGGATTGGAAACTTCTCTTTTTTTTGTTTTGAGTTGGCTGAAATTGGTGCCCGGCCGATCTCTATTGTCACATCTAGAAAACATATATTAGCGGTTGGGGAGCGCAATGTAATTGATCCTACCAACATCTAACCTATCCACCCTAACTTCCTATGTACCTTTCTTGTGGTTCCCCTTCTTATTTGATGTAATTAGGTCCACGAGAGATTTTTGATGGAATTCCAAGATTTAAGCCCTAAACAAGTGCTACTTTGGGGCCTATGACAAGTGATTCTTAGAAAAACTCTCTAATGGTCCACTTATTCAAATTTAGGTTCTCTAGGGTTAGGCATTTGATTCACAACCGTGAAAAAGTCTAGCTTCGATTCTATAGCGAGGATTGGAAACTTCTCTTGTTTTTTTGAGTTGGCTGAAATTAGCGCCCGGCGATCTCTATTGTCACATCTAGAAAATATATATTAGCGGTTGGGGAGCGCAATGTAATTGATCCTACCAACATCTAACCTATCCACCCTAACTTCCTATGTACCTTTCTTGTCGTTCCCCTTCTTATTTCAGTAATTAGGTCCACGGAGATTTTTGATGGAATTCCAAGATTTAAGCCCTAAACAAGTGCTACTTTGGGGCCTATGACAAGTGATTCTTAGAAAAACTCTCTAATGGTCCACTTCTTCAAATTTAGGTTCTCTAGGGTTAGGCATTTGATTCACAACAGCGAAAAAGTCTAGCTTCGATTCTATAGCGAGGATTGGAAACTTCTCTTTTTTTTGAGTTTGGTTGAAATTGGCGCCCGGCGATCTCTATTGTCACATCGAGAAACATATATTAGCGGTTGGGGAGCGCAATGTAATTGATCCTACCAACATCTAACCTATCCACCCTAACTTCCTATGTACCTTTTCTTGTCGTTCCCCTTCTTATTTTGATAATTAGGTCCACGAGGAGATTTTCGATGGAATTCCAAGATTTAAGCCCTAAACAAGTGCTACTTTGGGGCCTATGACAAGTGATTCTTAGAAAAACTCTCTAATGGTCCACTTCTTCAAATTTAGGTTCTCTAGGGTTAGGCATTTGATTCACAACCCAGTGAAAAAGTCTAGCTTCGATTCTATAGCGAGGATTGGAAACTTTCTCTTTGTTTTGAGTTTATTTGAAATTGGCGCCGGCGATCTCTATTGTCACATCGAAATATATATTAGCGGTTGGGGAGCGCAATGTAATTGATCCTACCAACATCTAACCTATCCACCCTAACTTCCTATGTACCTTTCTTGTGGCGTTCCCCTTCTTATTTTGATAATTAGGTCCACGAGAGATTTTCGATGGAATTCAAGATTTAAGCCCTAAACAAGTGCTACTTTGGGGCCTATGACAAGTGATTCTTAGAAAAACTCTCTAATGGTCCACTTCTTCAAATTTAGGTTCTCTAGGGTTAGGCATTTGATTCAACCGTGAAAAAGTCTAGCTTCGATTCTATAGCGAGGATTGGAAACTTCTCTTTGTTTTGAGTTAGCTGAAATTGGTGCCCGGTGATCTCTATTGTCACATCTAGAAATATATATTAATGGTTGGGGAGCGCAATGTAATTGATCCTACCAACATCTAACCTATCCACCCTAACTTCCTATGTACCTTTCTTGTGGATTTCCCCTTCTTATTTCAGTAATTAGGTCCACGGAGATTTTTGATGGAATTCCAAATTTAAGCCCTAAACAAGTGCTACTTTGGGGCCTATGACAAGTGATTCTTAGAAAAACTCTCTAATGGTCCACTTATTCAAATTTAGGTTCTCTAGGGTTAGGCATTTGATTCACAACCTTGAAAAAGTCTAGCTTCGATTCTATAGCGGATTGGAAACTTCTCTTTGTTTTGAGTTGGCTGAAATTGGTGCCGGGCGATCTCTATTGTCACATCTAGAAACATATATTAGCGGTTGGGGAGCGCAATGTAATTGATCCTACCAACATCTAACCTATCCACCCTAACTTCCTATGCACCTTTCTTGTCGTTCCCCTTCTTATTTTGAGTAATTAGGTCCACGAGGAGATTTTCGATGGAATTCCAAGATTTAAGCCCTAAACAAGTGCTACTTTGGGGCCTATGACAAGTGATTCTTAGAAAAACTCTCTAATGGTCCACTTATTCAAATTTAGGTTCTCTAGGGTTAGGCATTTGATTCACAACCCGTGAAAAAGTCTAGCTTCGATTCTATAGCGAGGATTGGAAACTTCTCTTTGTTTTTGAGTTTTTTGAAATTAAGCGCCGGTGATCTCTATTGTCACATCTAGAAACATATATTAGCGGTTGGGGAGCGCAATGTAATTGATCCTACCAACATCTAACCTATCCACCCCTTAACTTCCTATGTACCTTTCTTGTCGTTCCCCTTCTTATTTGATAATTAGGTCCACGAGGAGATTTTTGATGGAATTCAAGATTTAAGCCCTAAACAAGTGCTACTTTGGGGCCTATGACAAGTGATTCTTAGAAAAACTCTCTAATGGTCCACTTCTTCAAATTTAGGTTCTCTAGGGTTAGGCATTTGATTCACAACCGCGTGAAAAAGTCTAGCTTCGATTCTATAGCGAGGATTGGAAACTTCTCTTTGTTTTGAGTTATTTGAAATTGGTGCCGGTGATCTCTATTGTCACATCTAGAAATATATATTAAGCGGTTGGGGAGCGCAATGTAATTGATCCTACCAACATCTAACCTATCCACCCCTAACTTCCTATGCACCTTTCTTGTCGTTCCCCTTCTTATTTGATGCATTAGGTCCACGGAGATTTTTGATGGAATTCCAAGATTTAAGCCCTAAACAAGTGCTACTTTGGGGCCTATGACAAGTGATTCTTAGAAAAACTCTCTAATGGTCCACTTATTCAAATTTAGGTTCTCTAGGGTTAGGCATTTGATTCAACCCTTGAAAAAAAGTCTAGCTTCGATTCTATAGCGGATTGGAAACTTCTCTTTTTTTTGAGTTTAGTATTTTGAAATAAGCGCCCGGCCGATCTCTATTGTCACATCTAGAAACATATATTAATGGTTGGGGAGCGCAATGTAATTGATCCTACCAACATCTAACCTATCCACCCTAACTTCCTATGTACCTTTCTTGTGGTTCCCCTTCTTATTTTGATGTAATTAGGTCCACGGAGATTTTCGATGGAATTCCAAGATTTAAGCCCTAAACAAGTGCTACTTTGGGGCCTATGACAAGTGATTCTTAGAAAAACTCTCTAATGGTCCACTTCTTCAAATTTAGGTTCTCTAGGGTTAGGCATTTGATTCACAACCCATGAAAAAGTCTAGCTTCGATTCTATAGCGGGATTGGAAACTTCTCTTTGTTTTGAGTTTATTTGAAATTAAGCGCCCGGCCGATCTCTATTGTCACATCTAGAAACATATATTAGCGGTTGGGGAGCGCAATGTAATTGATCCTACCAACATCTAACCTATCCACCCTAACTTCCTATGTACCTTTCTTGTGGTTCCCCTTCTTATTTTCAGATAATTAGGTCCACGGAGATTTTCGATGGAATTCCAAGATTTAAGCCCTAAACAAGTGCTACTTTGGGGCCTATGACAAGTGATTCTTAGAAAAACTCTCTAATGGTCCACTTCTTCAAATTTAGGTTCTCTAGGGTTAGGCATTTGATTCACAACCGGAAAAAGTCTAGCTTCGATTCTATAGCGGATTGGAAACTTCTCTTGTTTTTGAGTTTGGCTGAAATTGGCCCGGCGATCTCTATTGTCACATCTAGAAACATATATTAGCGGTTGGGGAGCGCAATGTAATTGATCCTACCAACATCTAACCTATCCACCCTAACTTCCTATGCACCTTTCTTGTCGTTTCCCTTCTTATTTGATGCGTAGGTCCACGAGAGATTTTTGATGGAATTCCAAGATTTAAGCCCTAAACAAGTGCTACTTTGGGGCCTATGACAAGTGATTCTTAGAAAAACTCTCTAATGGTCCACTTATTCAAATTTAGGTTCTCTAGGGTTAGGCATTTGATTCACCCGGAAAAAGTCTAGCTTCGATTCTATAGCGCGGATTGGAAACTTCTCTTTGTTTTGAGTTCGTTTGAAATGGTGCCGGTGATCTCTATTGTCACATCTAGAAACATATATATTAGCGGTTGGGGAGCGCAATGTAATTGATCCTACCAACATCTAACCTATCCACCCTAACTTCCTATGTACCTTTTCTTGTCGTTCCCCTTCTTATTTCGATAATTAGGTCCACGAGAGATTTTTGATGGAATTCCAAGATTTAAGCCCTAAACAAGTGCTACTTTGGGGCCTATGACAAGTGATTCTTAGAAAAACTCTCTAATGGTCCACTTCTTCAAATTTAGGTTCTCTAGGGTTAGGCATTTGATTACAACCCGTGAAAAAGTCTAGCTTCGATTCTATAGCGGATTGGAAACTTCTCTTTGTTTTGAGTTATTTTGAAATTAGCGCCCGGCCGATCTCTATTGTCACATCTAGAAATATATATTAGCGGTTGGGGAGCGCAATGTAATTGATCCTACCAACATCTAACCTATCCACCCTAACTTCCTATGTACCTTTCTTGTATGGTTCCCCTTCTTATTTGATAATTAGGTCCACGGAGAGATTTTTGATGGAATTCAAGATTTAAGCCCTAAACAAGTGCTACTTTGGGGCCTATGACAAGTGATTCTTAGAAAAACTCTCTAATGGTCCACTTCTTCAAATTTAGGTTCTCTAGGGTTAGGCATTTGATTCACAACCCGTGAAAAAGTCTAGCTTCGATTCTATAGCGGATTGGAAACTTCTCTTTCTTTTTGAGTTGTATTTGAAATTAAGCGCCCGATGATCTCTATTGTCACATCTAGAAATATATATTAATGGTTGGGGAGCGCAATGTAATTGATCCTACCAACATCTAACCTATCCACCCTAACTTCCTATGCACCCTTTTGTATGCGTTCCCCTTCTTATTTGATGCGTAGGTCCACGAGAGATTTTCGATGGAATTCCAAGATTTAAGCCCTAAACAAGTGCTACTTTGGGGCCTATGACAAGTGATTCTTAGAAAAACTCTCTAATGGTCCACTTATTCAAATTTAGGTTCTCTAGGGTTAGGCATTTGATTCACAACCCGTGAAAAAGTCTAGCTTCGATTCTATAGCGGATTGGAAACTTCTCTTTGTTTTGAGTTATTATTTGAAATTAAGCGCCGACTTGTCTCTATTGTCACATCTAGAAATATATATTAGCGGTTGGGGAGCGCAATGTAATTGATCCTACCAACATCTAACCTATCCACCCTAACTTCCTATGTACCTTTCTTGTCGTTCCCCTTCTTATTTCGATAATTAGGTCCACGGAGATTTTCGATGGAATTCCAAGATTTAAGCCCTAAACAAGTGCTACTTTGGGGCCTATGACAAGTGATTCTTAGAAAAACTCTCTAATGGTCCACTTCTTCAAATTTAGGTTCTCTAGGGTTAGGCATTTGATTCACAACCGCTGAAAAAAGTCTAGCTTCGATTCTATAGCGAGGATTGGAAACTTCTCTTTGTTTTGAGTTTGTTGGCTGAAATTGGCGCCCGGCCGATCTCTATTGTCACATCTAGAAACATATATTAGCGGTTGGGGAGCGCAATGTAATTGATCCTACCAACATCTAACCTATCCACCCTAACTTCCTATGTACCTTTCTTATCGTTTCCCCTTCTTATTTCGAGTAATTAGGTCCACGGAGAGATTTTTGATGGAATTCCAAGATTTAAGCCCTAAACAAGTGCTACTTTGGGGCCTATGACAAGTGATTCTTAGAAAAACTCTCTAATGGTCCACTTATTCAAATTTAGGTTCTCTAGGGTTAGGCATTTGATTCACAACCGTGAAAAAGTCTAGCTTCGATTCTATAGCGGATTGGAAACTTCTCTTTGTTTTTGAGTTAATATTTGAAATTAAGCGCCGGTGATCTCTATTGTCACATCTAGAAATATATATTAATGGTTGGGGAGCGCAATGTAATTGATCCTACCAACATCTAACCTATCCACCCTAACTTCCTATGTACCTTTTAGGTGTGGATTTCCCCTTCTTATTTTGATAATTAGGTCCACGAGGAGATTTTTTGATGGAATTCCAAGATTTAAGCCCTAAACAAGTGCTACTTTGGGGCCTATGACAAGTGATTCTTAGAAAAACTCTCTAATGGTCCACTTATTCAAATTTAGGTTCTCTAGGGTTAGGCATTTGATTCACAACCGCGAAAAAGTCTAGCTTCGATTCTATAGCGGATTGGAAACTTCTCTTTGTTTTGTTTTGAGTTTTTGAAATTGGTGCCGGCCGATCTCTATTGTCACATCTAGAAATATATATTAGCGGTTGGGGAGCGCAATGTAATTGATCCTACCAACATCTAACCTATCCACCCTAACTTCCTATGTACCTTTCTTGTGGATTTCCCTTCTTATTTGATAATTAGGTCCACGGAGATTTTTCGATGGAATTCCAAGATTTAAGCCCTAAACAAGTGCTACTTTGGGGCCTATGACAAGTGATTCTTAGAAAAACTCTCTAATGGTCCACTTATTCAAATTTAGGTTCTCTAGGGTTAGGCATTTGATTCACAACCGCGAAAAAGTCTAGCTTCGATTCTATAGCGAGGATTGGAAACTTCTCTTTGTTTTGAGTTATTTTGTTTTGAAATTAGTGCCCGGTGATCTCTATTGTCACATCTAGAAATATATATTAGCGGTTGGGGGCGCAATGTAATTGATCCTACCAACATCTAACCTATCCACCCCTAACTTCCTATGTACCTTTAGGTGTCGTTCCCCTTCTTATTTTGAGTAATTAGGTCCACGGAGATTTTTCGATGGAATTCCAAGATTTAAGCCCTAAACAAGTGCTACTTTGAGGCCTATGACAAGTGATTCTTAGAAAAACTCTCTAATGGTCCACTTATTCAAATTTAGGTTCTCTAGGGTTAGGCATTTGATTCACAACCTTGAAAAAGTCTAGCTTCGATTCTATAGCGGGATTGGAAACTTCTCTTTGTTTTGAGTTATTTGAAATTGGTGCGGCGATCTCTATTGTCACATCTAGAAACATATATAGCGGTTGGGGAGCGCAATGTAATTGATCCTACCAACATCTAACCTATCCACCCTAACTTCCTATGTACCTTTCTTGTCGTTCCCCTTCTTATTTCAGTGCGTTAGGTCCACGGAGATTTTTCGATGGAATTCCAAGATTTAAGCCCTAAACAAGTGCTACTTTGGGGCCTATGACAAGTGATTCTTAGAAAAACTCTCTAATGGTCCACTTATTCAAATTTAGGTTCTCTAGGGTTAGGCATTTGATTCACAACCAGCGAAAAAGTCTAGCTTCGATTCTATAGCGAGGATTGGAAACTTCTCTTTGTTTTGAGTTTGAAATTGGTGCCGGCGATCTCTATTGTCACATCTAGAAACATATATTAGCGGTTGGGGAGCGCAATGTAATTGATCCTACCAACATCTAACCTATCCACCCTAACTTCCTATGCACCTTTAGGTGTCGTTCCCCTTCTTATTTGATAATTAGGTCCACGGAGATTTTCGATGGAATTCCAAGATTTCAGCCCTAAACAAGTGCTACTTTGAGGCCTATGACAAGTGATTCTTAGAAAAACTCTCTAATGGTCCACTTATTCAAATTTAGGTTCTCTAGGGTTAGGCATTTGATTCACAACCGTGAAAAAGTCTAGCTTCGATTCTATAGCGGATTGGAAACTTCTCTTTGTTTTGAGTTAAATTTGAAATAGCGCGCTGTGATCTCTATTGTCACATCTAGAAACATATATTAATGGTTGGGGAGCGCAATGTAATTGATCCTACCAACATCTAACCTATCATCCACCTAACTTCCTATGTACCTTTCTTAGCCGTTTCCCTTCTTATTTGATAATTAGGTCCACGAGAGATTTTTCGATGGAATTTCAAGATTTAAGCCCTAAACAAGTGCTACTTTGGGGCCTATGACAAGTGATTCTTAGAAAAACTCTCTAATGGTCCACTTCTTCAAATTTAGGTTCTCTAGGGTGAGGCATTTGATTCACAACCGGGAAAAAGTCTAGCTTCGATTCTATAGCGGATTGGAAACTTCTCTTTCTTTTGAGTTATTTGAAATTGGCGCCGGCAGTCTCTATTGTCACATCGAAATATATATTAATGGTTGGGGAGCGCAATGTAATTGATCCTACCAACATCTAACCTATCCACCCCTAACTTCCTATGCACCTTTAGGTGTGTCTTTCCCCTTCTTATTTCGATGCGTAGGTAGAAAAACTCTCTAATGGTCCACTTATTCAAATTTAGGTTCTCTAGGGTTAGGCATTTGATTCACAACGCAAAAGCGAAAAAGTCTGCTTCGATTCTATAGCGGGATTGGAAACTTCTCTTTGTTTTTGGCCCTTTTATCAGAAATTTAGCGTCTCTATTGTCACATCGAAACATATATATATTAGCGGTTGGGCGTCCACTTATGGTGATCCTATCGGGATTATTGTTTCACATCTGAAAACATCTCTGTGTCACATCCGAAATATATTAGCGGTTGGGAGCATAATGTAATTGATCCTACCAACATCTAACCTATCCACCCTAACTTCCTATGCACCTTTCTTGTCGTTCCCATCTTATTTTTAATTAGGTCCAGGGAGATTTTTGATGGAATTCCAAAATTTCAGCCCTAAACAAGTGCTACTTTGAGGCCTATGACAAGTGATTCTTAGAAAAACTCTCTAAGAGTATTCCAAGGTATCGATTTCCATGGGGAACGTGAAGTGCACTAATCAAGGTATATAGTCGCCCAAGGATAACTTATATGTTTGTGGGGAGAGAGAGAAAGTTTCTAAGGTTTCTCTAATTGATCTAAGAATCAAAGATACTTCAAGATTTATTTATTTTGGGACATTAGAACACTAGCCAAGAAAGGGATGAGAAGGGGGCTAGGAAGGTCCAACAAGGTCCTACAAACACCAACCCGAACGTGGTGGAATACGCCTACCGCCGTGGTCACCACCATTGGGCTACCACAAACAATCCGTGGGATTGGGTGCAATTCCGTGTAACCACTAGACTAAGCACCACGCCTAATCTAATAATTACTACTCTAGCGTTATAAGGACTAGAGCACTTGATGCAAGCGGGGAATCCAATAAATAAAGTAGAAGTAAATGCTGAATGAAAGTAAATAGAGAACTTAGAATTAATAAATGAAGAACCGGAGATTTGTCGAAGACGAACTAGTTGCCACAAAGGTACAAAGTTGATGAAGATCCGACAGTGTTCGGCTCTTCAAATTTCTCTCCCTCCTCTCTCCTTGATCTTACAACTAGATGAACTAGATAAACTAGACAACTAGACAACTAGACAACTAGAGGGATCTCTCTTCTAATTGAAACCCTAGCTTTTGCTCTTGTAGATAGTTAATGAGAGATGATGCCTTGGGGTGCCTATAGGGTTGCTTATATAGCCCCCGAGGTAGAGTAGGAGCCAAGCAAGCCTCCATAGCCGTAGGATCAAACCGACCTTGGGGAACGGCTCAGATCTCATCTCAATGGCGGTTTGGAACCGACCTCCAAAGGTGCCCCGAAAGTGGGCCCCACAGAGGAGGGCCGCCGTCATGGGCCAGGCGGCCGCGGGCCCACCTTGGTCTTTGAGCCCAAACCACCATGGTTGCGTAGATCTTCTCGATAGCTTTCCAGAGAGGGGTGGTTCACTGAAAACGGAGTCCGGATGAGAAAGTTATGGCCGTTTTAGTGAACTCGCGCTCGCAAGTGATATCTTTTGATTCTCGACTTTGAATATAGTGAACAATATATCCGTTTCGATCATCTCGACAAGCTCTCGCAATGGTACCATCTTGGAATATGTTTAGAACATGATTATGCCTTGTATTTCTAGCAACCTCTAGGCTTTTCCCGTTTCATCCCTCGAAAATGTATCAATCACCAAAACTCGTGGAATTATGTCAAGAAAAGCCCCTATACTATGTTGATATTCATTTTAAACCCTTATTTCAGTTTTAAAAACCTATATATTTTATGCTATAACAGGTGTCAACAAGCTTCCCTTAAGCTTACCCTTTGCTAGTCCCTAGCAAAGCCAAACTTAACAATGGATCGAGCCGCTACTACGCTTTCATGCCTCAAAAGTACACATGTTTTCAAACAAGAATCCCTCTCAAAAATTATTATTCTAACTTCAAACTTTTTTATCATGGGGCTTTTAGCCTTCACTTGGGTCTTGAGCAATTGAAAGATAGAACAATCAAGTCAAGTACTATGTCTCAAGCTCTTCGATCAACTATTATCCCGGAGTTTTTGCAAGATTTTCAAAATAAAACTCGAGAGGTTCCCTCGTGTATGAGAGTGAAGGTCATACATGGTGAAAGTGGTATATGGTGTGAATATGATGGTCGTATATGATGGTGATGAAATATGATATTTTTTTTTCTTTTTGCACCTTGAAACTATCTCTCCTTTGGATATGTTTATGGAGGACCCGGGTTGTATACTCTCTTCTTTTTTTTTTTTCTTTTTTTTTTTAGAGAGGTGGGTCCTACTCACCCTCGGACTTGTGTCCCTTTTTCTCTCTCTTTTCATTATTTTAGAGATGTGGGCTCTACTCACCCTCGAACACTTGTTCATTTTTCATCTCTTCTCTTTTAGAGAGGTAGGCTCTTCTCACCCGTAGGACACTTGTCCATTTTTCATCTCCCCCTACTTTTTCTTTTTTTTTTTTTTTTAAAAGAATACAGCCCAAGCCATCATTTTTTAATTTTTGAAGAGACAAGCAACAAGAACTAATAGCATTATATCAATGATGGGCTTTTGATGGAATGTGATGGATGCGCATTTCCAAGATAGAAGTAGCATATATGAGTGGAGTGTAGGTTGTAAGAGGTGTATGATAGGCTTATATGGTAATGGTAGGAATACTCTATCATCCAAGAACTCATCATGTAGCAAAATTTTTTCGAAAGATAAATCTCCAGGACTCTAGTATCACTAGGAACAAGGTAAATAGCAGCTCAACTTTTCATATATCATATCCGGTCAATCACCTAGACTTTAGATCAAGCATTTGCTACCCACAAGGTTTCAAATTCAAAGTAAATTATATGTCAAAACATTTTGCCTTAAAGACTTGAGAGAAATTGCTTGAAAATCTAGGTACTTGAAAGCAATTACGGCGAGAGCAACTATTCATCATATCCAAAACAAACTTTATTTTAGAAAACACTTATTAACCACACCATAAAAACAAACAAGCATATAAATATCTAAGACAAAACTTTTATTTGATTTAAAACATTATGCATCTTTTTATGACCTTTTTAAAGTAAGAAATAAATAATAAGTAAAGGGATACTTATCTCGATAACCGGGGTGCTCTCCCCAAGCTAGATTTTTGTGTAGGTGTTGAAGTGAGGTAGACAAATGGAGGTGATGTTGTCCTTCCTTGATGTATCATTGATGACAACGATCGTTGAGTTAATGGTCTAGCAAGTGGTCGAATGCCTTCTTTCGCCATGGCTCATAAATCGTTAAACTCGTAAAACTCAAATAGACAACAAAGCTCGTGGAACTAATTAAAGGTTAGGCATTAAGCATTAATTGTCTAGAGCATTTCGATATAAGAGTCATATAAACTCAATTACATCTAGTTCCTTAGTCGTTGATTCGTGGCTCAAGGTAAACTTTCAAGCGTTGGCCATTTACCTTGAACGTGTTTTTGTTTCATCTTGGATGGTGATGGCTCCATGTGTTGACGTGTCGACTACATTATATGGTCCATCCCACTTACTCCATAACTTACCATGTCCAAAGAGCTTTACTCTTGAATTGAATAGTAGGACTTTGTCTCCGGCTTGAACTCTTTATGCTTGATTCTCTTATCATGCCATCTTTTTGTTCTCTTTTTATAGATCTTGGAGTTGTGATAAGCCTTTTTTCTCCATTCTTCTAGCTCGGATAGTTGCATCGACGCTTCTCGCCCGCCTAGGTGGAGGTCCATGTTCCATTTCTTGATCGCCCAATGAGCCTTGAACTCCAATTCAATGGGCAAATGGCAAGTTTTCCCATATACAAGTTGATAAGGTGACATGCCTATGGGTGTCTTGTATGCAGTTCGGTAAGCCCACAATGCATCCGAAGCTTGTCCTTCCATGTTTTCCCCATTTCATCCACGTCTTTTGCGTAATATTCTTGATTTGTTTATTAGATGTTTCTCGCTTGACCGCTAGTTTGAGGATGGTATGGTGTTGCAACGTTATGACGAATCCCATGGTCGCCTAAATACTTACGGAAAACTTTATCAATGAAATGGGATCCTCCATCGCTTATAACCATCCGAGGTGTACCAAAACGAGGAAATATGATTTCATGGAACATTTTCTTTGCATGTTTTGAATCACTTGTTCGACATGGCATTGCTTCTACCCATTTGGATACATAGTCTACGGCCACCAAGATGTACTCGTAGTTTCCGGACTTGGGGAATGGCCCCATAAAATCAATGCCCCAAACATCGAATAGTTCAACTTGGAGATTGTTTGTGAGAGGCATCTCATTTCGTGTATTGATGTTTCCATGCTTTTGACATCTGTGGCATCTCCTGACAAATTCCTTTGTATCTGCATACATCGTTGGCCAGAAAAAACCACTTTGCCATATCTTGGCATGTGTCGGAATGCTCCATAATGTCCTCCATATGGCGAGGCATGACATCTTTCTATAATTTGGGTAGCCTCGCTCTCATAGGGACACATCTTCTCAACAATCCATCGTTGCAAACTCGTAAAAAGATAGGGCTCATCCCAAAGGTGAAACGGCTCTCATGAACTAGTTTTCTTTTGTTTTCACGGGTGGGACATAGCCTGTCACTATAAAGTTCACGATGTTTGCATACCATGGATCGGAGTGTGTTATCTTGAGCAAGGTGTCATCCCTTAGATAATCATTGATGGGTAGCTCATGTATCTCCTTGTACGGAATCCTAGACAAGTGATCAGCTACTGAATTCTCTACTCCCTTTTTATCTCGGATTTCTATGTCAAACTCTTGGAGTAGAAGAATCCATCGAATTAGCCGAGGCTTAGCATCTTTCTTAGTGAGGAGGTACTTAAGAGCGGCATGGTCTGTGTAAACAATTACCTTTGCCCCCACTAAATAAGATCTAAACTTGTCTATAGCAAAGACAACAGCCAACAACTCTTTTTCAGTGGTAGCATAATTGAGCTATGGTCCAGATAGGGTTTTGCTAGCATAGGATATGGCATAATGCTTCTTATCCTTGGTTTGGCCTAAAACGGCACCAACCGCAAAGTCGCTAGCATCACACATGATCTCAAAAGGAAGATTCCAATCAGGTGGTTGAATAATTGGAGCTGAAATGAGTGCTCTTTTAAGGATTTGGAAGGATTCATGGCACTCATCACTAAAGATGAATGGTGCATCTTTAGCTAAGAGACTAGTCAGGGGTCTAGCGATTTGAGAAAAGTTTTTGATAAAGCGCCTATAGAACCCTGCATGTCCCAAGAAGCTTCGGATTCCTTTCACATTTGTGGGTGGTGGAAGTTGTTCAATAACTTCAATCTTTGCCTTATCCACCTCTATCCCACGTTCGGACACCTTATGTCCAAGCACTATTCCTTCTTGAACCATAAAATGGCATTTCTCCCAGTTCAAGACTAAGCAATTTTCTTCACACCTTTGTAAGACTTTATCTAAATTCTCCAAACAATCATCAAAGTTTTTGCCATAGACGGTGAAATCATCCATGAACACTTCAACGATTTTCTCAATCATATCGTAAAAATAGACATCATGCACCATTGGAAGGAAGCCGAGCATTACACAATCCAAACGACATTCGCCGGTATGCGTAAGTTCCATACGGGCATGTAAAAGTGGTCTTACTTTGGTCACTAGGGTGGATTGGGATTTGATGATAACTGAATAACCATCAAGGAAACAAAAGAAAGAGTGGTTTGCAAGCCGCTCCAACATTTCATCAATGAAGGGTAACGGGAAGTGATCTTTCTTTGTAGCCTTGTTGAGTTTTCGTAATCAATGCACATACGCCACCCTATGATGGTTCGTTGAGGAATAAGTTCATTCTTCTCATTCCTAACGACCGTCATTCCTCCCTTCTTCGGCACAACTTGGACGGGGCTAACCCATTTGCTATGTGGCACGGATAAATAATCCCAAAGATGTAGGAGCTTAAGGACCTCTTTCATAACAACCTCTCGCATAGCTTTGTTAAGTCTACGTTGAGGCTCCCTTGAAGGTGTGCAATCGGGATCGATAGGAATGCGATGAGTGCAACGAGCGGGACTAATGCCCCCGAGGTCCTCGAGTGAGTAGCCTATGGCCGATCTATGTCTTTCAAGAACGGTGACAAGTTTGTGTGTTTCTTCATGGAAAGTTTGTCACCGATGATAACCGTGTTTCTCGATTATTATGAAGGAAGACATATTTTAAGCCGAGGAGGAAGTGGTTTTAGCTCTATTGAAAGGAGGTGGAGGTTGCTCATTTTCGTGTAGCTCAATGGGTTCTACCAACTCTTCTTCTTCTTCTTGAACGAAGTGTTCAACGTCGAAGGATGGTTGGGCCATCTCTTGTAGAGATGCCATTAAGACCTCCCTCAATAGGGTCTTGTTCAGTCCGGATTCCACAATTGTATTAATAGATCGATCAAGAGGAATGGTCATAGTGGAATTCCCAACCTTGAAGTCTAAGTGACCTCGCAATGGTTCTTCCTCAGAAGTCTCATGATTGGTCTACCAATCAAGAGATCAACTTCCGAGATGTCATAAATATGAAAATCTAAACATATCCTCGAGTTGTTGATTCTAATAGAATAGTCCTTAAAACTCTATGGCTTTCAAGAATAAATCCCGATGGGCCTTGTAGAAGTTTTTGTGATGGAGTTAAGGACATGTCGGGATAAAGAGTATTGGCTAACTCCTTTGAAATAATATTTATCCCTAATGTAGGATTGTAGAGGACTTTTCCTAGCGCACCCTCCAATTTGGCATAGAAGAAAGGTTGAAGGGGAGATGACTCGAGCAACCTCGGGTGATAACTCCGCTTCGGTTAGCCATTTATAACTCATGATTGCCGAAAAGGCTTTTAAGGTGTTCTATGCTAACAGATTCTTCTAATGGATCATGTTGAGTGGTCTTTACTAGAGGTCTTGCTTGGATAGGAAAATTCGAGGTGTTCCCATAATCTTCAAAGATATCTTCCTCGAATGAAAAGGGAAGCTCTAAAGGTGATGGTTTATCATCCTCTACTTGGCTTTGTGTTCCCTTTATCGAGGTGTCTCAATAACCAAATTATTAGATGAGTTAATAAGACTTTCCAATTTGGTTACATGTTCCTCCTCTATTGGTTCAGTGGCTTTGGCTCGACTTCTTCTTCGGGAATTCATCAAAGATGCCGTTGTATGGGGTGTTTTCAAGGATTTTTCTCAAGAATGGCTTTTTCCCTCACTAGCAATTTTATGTGAGAATGAACCTCCGTAAGATGTCTAGAGGATAAGGGCAGCTTCCTTTATTAAGGCCATAGATAAAATGATAGTACAAGAACATGGTCGCAAGGAAAGGTTTGGGCCGGAATTGATAAGGCTTATGAATCTAGCCCAAGCCGCTTCCTAGAGTCTCCTTCTCTTTTTGTTTAAATGTAAGCACTTCAATTCTAAGAGTGATAATTTTATAAAGTGGGAAGAAAGCAAAACAAAATTTGTCTAGAAGTTCATCCCAATTTCCATTTACGCTTCCTAACATTATGAGCATACCATTTTTTCGCCTCTCCAAAAGGGAGAATGGAAATAACTTCCATTTAATGGTCTCTTGTGTCATGCCAAGAATACTCCGACAAGAACACAATTGCTCAAATTCCTTAAGGTGGATGTGTGGATCTTTCATCTTTTAAAGAGAGAGAAGGATTGCTCTTGCACCATGGCTATAAGAGCAGGATGCAAAGCTCAAAGCCATCCGTAAGAATGGGGTGTGATGATGGTGGTGGCTCCAACAAGTCACCCTTTGGAGCAAAGAGTTTATAGATTGGAGTGAAATCCATGGTGGTAAGGGTAGTGGTAAAAAAGAAAAAGATAAAAAAAAATAAAAACGAACTTGTTTCAAGATTAGCATAGCTACCGCTCCCAACAACGGCGCCTTAAAGCTTGTTGGTATTTGTTAACACACACGTAAAAGATCCGCAAGCGCACGGATACCGCCGTAGCTTTCACCCAAGAGTATTCCAAGGTATCGATTTCCACGGGAACATGAAGTGTATTAATCAAGGTATATAGTCGCCCAAGGATAACTTATATGTTTGTGGGGAGAGAGAGAAAGTTTCTAAGGCTTCTAATTGATCTAAGAATCAAAGATACTTCAAGATTTATTTATTTTGGGACATTAGAACACTAGCCACGGAAAGGGATGAGAAGGGGGCTAGGAAGGTCCAACAAGGTCCTACAAACACCAACCCGAAACATGGTGGAATACGCCGACCGTCGTGGCCGCCACCACTTGGGGCTACCACAAACAATCCGCGGGATTGGGTGCAATTCTGTGTAACCACTAGACTAAGCACCACGCCTAATCTAATAATTACTACTCTAGCGTTATAAGGACTAGAGCACTTGATGCAAGCGAGAATCTAATAAATAAAGTAGAAGTAAATGCCTGAATGAAAGTAAATAGAGAACTTAGAATTAATAAATGAAGAACCCGGAGATTTGCCGAAGACGAACTAGTTGCCACAAAGGTACAAAGTTGATGAAGATCCGACTGTGTCCGCTCTTCATTTCTCTCCTCTCCTCTCTCCTTGATCTTACAACTAGATGAACTAGATGAACTAGACAACTAGACAACTAGAGGGATCTCTTCTAATTGAAACCCTAGCTTTTGCCCGTATGATAGCTAATGAGAGATGATGCCTTGGGGTGCCCATAGGGTTGCTTATATAGCCCCGAGGTAGAGTAGGAGCCAAGCAACTCTCCAGAGCCGTAGGATCAAACCCGACCTTGGGGAACGGCTCATATCTCATCTCAATGGCGGTTTGGAACCGACCTCCAAAGCAGCCCCCGAGTGGGCCCCACAGAGGGCGGCCGCCGCCATGGGCCAGGCGGCCGCGGGCCCACCTTGATCTTTGAGCTCAAACCACCATGGTTGGTAGATCTTCTCGATAGCTTTCCAGAGGGGTGGTTCACCGAAAAACGGAGTCCGGATGAGAAAGTTATGGCCGCTTTTAGTGAACTCGCTTCCGCAGTGATATTTTTGATTCGGGACTCGAATATAGCGAACAATATATCCGCTTTCGATCGCCCTCGACAAGCTCTCTCGCAATGGTACCATCTTGGAATATGTTTAGAACATGATTATGCCTTGTATTTCTAGCAACCTCTAGGCTTTTCCCCGTTTCATACCGAAAATGTATTAATCACCAAAACTCGTGGAATTATGTCAGTAAAGCCCCTATACTATGTTGATATTCATTTTAAACCCTTATTTCAACTTCTCTTTGTTTGAGTTGGCGCGTCGGCGCCCGATCCTCTATTGTCACATCGAGGAAACATATATAGCGGTTGGGGAAGCATATTATAGTGATCTATGGCCGGGATTGGAAACTTTGTTTCTTTTGAGTCAGCTGAAATCGAAACTTCGCGGTCTCTGTGTCATCGAAGCATATATATTAGCGGTTGGGGAGCATAATGTGGTGATCCTACCAACATCTAACCTATCCACCTAACTTCCTAATACATAGGTGTCGTTCCCCTTCTTATTTGATCATTAGGTCCACCGGTGTCAATGGAATTCCAAGATTTCACCCCTAAACAAGTGCTACTTTGAGACCTATGACAAGAGTGATTCTTAGAAAAACTCTCTAATGGTCCACTTATTCAAATTTAGGTTCTCTAGGGGTTAGGCATTTGATTCTAGCCTTAAAAGTCTAGCTTCGATTCTATAGCGGGATTGGGAAACTTCTCTTTGTTGAGTTAAGCTGAGGTGACTGGCCGATCTCTATTATTGTCACATCGAAACATATATTAACGGTTTGGGGGTATAAATGTAAGTGATCTATAAGCGGATTGGAAACTTACGTTTCTTTTGAGTCCTTCAGAAATCGGCCCTTGTGATCTCTATTGTCACATCCGGAAACATATATTAGCGGTTGGGAGCGTGTAATTGATCCCTACCAACATCTAGCCTATCCACCTAACTTCCTATGCACCTTTTCCGTTAATGGTTCCCCATCTTATTTCGTAATTAAGGTCCACGAGGAGATTACCGATAGATTCCAAATTTCGCCCCAAGCAAGTGCTACTTTGAGGCCTATGACAAGTAATTCTTAGAAAAAACTCTCTAATGGTCAATTATTCAAATTTGGGTTCTCTGGGTTTAGGCATTTGATTCACAACCCATAAAAGTCTGGCTTGATTCTATAGCGAGGATTTGAAACTTCTCTTTGTTTTGAGCCTTTGAAATTAGAAAGCCCGGGTGGTCTCTATTGTCACATCGAGGAAACATATATTAGATTTGGGGAGCATAATGTAATTGATCCTAAAACATCTAACCTATCCACCCTAACTTCCACGCTACCTTTCTTGTCGTTCCCCTTCTTATTTACATTAATTAGGTCCTGAGAGATTTTGGGTGGTATTTAAATTTGCCCAAGCCTAAACAGGAGTGCTACTTTGGGGCCTATGACAAGTGATTCTTAGAAAAACTCTCTAATGGTCCTCTTGAAATATAGGTTTCTAAGGTTAGGCATTTGATTCACAACAGGAAAAAGTCTGGCTTCGATTCTATAGCCGAGGATTGAAACTTTCTCTTCTTTTTGAGTTCCAAATTGAAATCAGCACCAGATCTCCATTATTACATCCGAGCATATATTAACGATTTGAGGGCGCAATGTAATTGGAATCCTACTAACTTCTAACCTATCCACCCTAACTTCCTATGCACCTTTCTTGTAGTTCCCCATCTTATTTCATTAATTAGGTCCACGGGGAAGATTTTCAATGGAATTCCAAGATTTAAGCCCTAAACAAGTCTTTGCTATGGGGCCTATGACAAGTGATTCTTAGAAAAAACTCTCTAATGGTCCACTTATTCAAATTTAAGGTTCTCTAGGGTTAGGCATTTTGATTCTAACCTTGAATAAGTCTAGCTCGATTCTATAGCGAGGATTGGAAACTTCTCTTTGTTTTGAGTTCGCGCTAAAATTAAGCGCCGGCCGATCTCTATTGTCACATCGAAACATATATTAACGGTTTGGGGAGCATATTATGGTCAGGATTGGAATTTGGGTTCTCTAAGAGTCGGGCATTTGATTCACAATCTAAATTGTCACATCGATTCATATAGCGAGGTTGGAAACTTCTATTTAATTGATCCTGCCAACATCTAAGCCCACCCGATCTTCCTATTGTCACATCCGGATTTCCCATATATTATGCGCGGTTGGGGAGCCATTTTCAGGTGATCCTATAGCCGGATTGGAAACTTTTTATTTCTTTTTAGTCGGCTGAAATCAGCGCCAACGGTCTCTATTGTCACATCGAAACATATATTAGCGATTTGGGAGGCACTTATTGTAATTGATCTACCAACATCTAACCTATCCACCCTAACTTCTTCCCTTTGTTATGGTTCCCTTCTTATTTTTCATTAGGTCCGCAGGAGGAGATTTTCAATGATTCAAGATTTAAGCCCCCTAAACAAGTGCTACTTTGAGACCTATGACAAGTGATTCTTGAAAAACTCTCTAATGGTCAATTACTTATTAAATTTAGAGTTCTCTAGGGTTAGGCATTTTGTTTCACAGCCGCCAAAAAGTCTAACTCAGATTCTATAAGCCGGGATTCTCTTTTGTTGAGTTGGCGCGAGAAATCAGCGCCCGGCGTCTCTATTGTCACATCGTATATGTAACAATAGTTGGGGGCATAATGTAATTGATCCCTGGCGGACAGAAGCTTGTTTTTCTTTTGAGTCAATGACGAAATCAACGCCAGCCGATCTCTATTGTCACATCACGAAACATATATTAACTGATTTGAAGCGCAATGTAATTGATCCTACTAACATCTAGCCTATCCACCTAACTTCCTATGCACCTTTCTTGTCGTTAAGCCATCTTATTTTGTTAATTTGGTCCACGGAGATTTTCGATGGAATTCCAAAATTTCACCCTAAACAAGTGCTACTTTGAGGCCTATGACAAGTAATTCTTGAAAAAACTCTCTAATGGTTACTTATTGAAATTTAGGTTCTCCTAGGGTTAGGCATTTCATTCACAACATGAAAAAGTCTAGCTTCGATTCTGAGGATTGGAAACTTCTCTTTGTTTTGAGTTGTAGAAATTAAGCGCCATGATCTCTATTATCACATCGAAACATATATTAGCAGGTTGGGGAGCATAATGTAATTGATCCTACAACATCTAACCTATCCACCCTAACTTCCTATGCACCTTTCTTGTGGTTCGCCATCTTGTTTCGATAATTTGGTCCACAGAGATTTTTCGATGGAATTCCAAAATTTCACTCTAAACAAGTGCTACTTTGGAAGGCCTATGACAAGTGATTCTTGAAAAACTCTCTAATGGTCCACTTTTTCAAATTTAGGTTCTCTAGGGTGAGGCATTTGATTCACAACAGCGAAAAGTCTGGCTCGATTCTATATAGGTTAGGCTTCTCTTTGTTTGAGTTCTAAAATTGGCATATGATCTCTATTGTCACATCTAGAAATATATATTAACGGTTGGGAGGCATAATGTAATTGATCCTACCAACATCTAACTATCCACTAACTTCCTATTGCCTTTCGTGTCGATTTCCCTTTACTTATTTGATGTAATTAGGTTCACGAAATTTTCAATGGAATTCCAAGATTTCAGCTCTAAACAAGTGCTACTTTGGGGCCTATGACAAGTGATTCTTGAAAAACTCTATAATGGTCCACTTCTTCAATTTAGGTTCTCTATGGTGAGGCATTTGGTCCTTGTACTGGCGAAAAAGTTTAGCTCGATTCTATAGCAGGATTGGAAACTTCTCTTTGTTGTGAGTTATTTGAAAATGGCGCCCGGCATTCTCTATTGTCACATCGAGAAACATATATTAACGGTTGGGGGACGCAATGTAATTGATCCCCACGAACATCTAACCTATGCACCCCAACTTCCTATGCACCTTTAGGTATCGATTTCCCCTTCTTATTTCGATGCATTAGGTCCACGAGAGATTTTAGATGGAATTCCAAGATTTAAGCCCTAAACAAGTGCTACTTTGAGGCCTATGACAAGTGATTCTTAGAAAAACTCTCTAATGGTCCACTTATTCAAATTTAGGTTCTCTAGGGTGAGGCATTTGATTCTGGCCTTAAAAAGGTCTAGCTTCGATTCTAAGTGCTACTTTGAGGCCTATGACAAGTGATTCTTGAAAAAACTCTCTAATGGTCCACTTCTTCAAATTTAGGTTCTCTAGGGTGAGGCATTTGATTCACAACCGTGAAAAGGTCTAGCTCGATTCTATAGCGGTTGGAAACTTCTCTTTCTTTTGAGTTTCTTATTTGAAATCGGCGTAGGAAATTAGTCTCTATTGTCACATCGAAATATATATTAGCGGTTGGGAGCGTAATGTAATTGATCCTACCAACATCTAACCTATCCACCTAACTTCCTATGTACCTTTCTTTGTTTCCCCTTCTTATTTCAGTACGTAGGTCCACGAGAGATTTTTTGATGGTATTCCAAGATTTCACCTAATCAAATGCTACTTTGAGGCCTATGACAAGTGATTCTTAGAAAAACTCTCTAATGGTCCACTTATTCAAATTTAGGTTCTCTAGGGTTAGACATTTGATTCACAGCCGTGAAAAAGTCTAGCTTCGATTCTATAGCGAGGATTGGAAACTTCTCTTTGTTTTGAGTTGCGCTGAAATTAGCGCATATGATCTCTATTGTCACATCGAGAAACATATATCAATGGTTGGGGAGCGCAATGTAATTGATCCTACCAACATCTAACCTATCCACCCTAACTTCCTATGTACCTTTCTTGTCGTTCCTTCTTATTTATTAATTAGGTCCACGAGAGATTTTCGAAGGAATTCCAAGATTTCGCCCTAAACAAGTGCTACTTTGAGGCCTATGACAAGTGATTCCTAGAAAAAAACTCTCTAATGGTCCACTTCTTCAAATTTAGGTTCTCTAGGGTGAGGCATTTGATTTCACAACCAGGAAAAAGTCTGCTTCGATTCTATAGGATTGGAAACTTCTGTTTCTTTTGAGTTCAGCGCTGAAATCAGCCCCGATCTCTATTGTCACACCTAGAAATATATATTAATGGGTGGGGAGCGCAATGTAATTCATCCTACCAAAAATCTAACC